>OX388316.1:20721867-20953274 GCA_947579605.1 Athripsodes cinereus
AAAACGATTGTCATATTATTAATATTTAAAACCTTATTCCGATCTCATCTTAATATTTAAATGATGTTTTACACAGATTCTATGGAGAAAACTATGACCTAGACAACCTATTTTATTTTCAAAGGCCACCCACATGTTTACAAGTGATCAGGGGACCTAGACAACCCTCTTTCAAAATATACTATTTTTTGTGATAATGATTTCAGAATGTTATTAATGTCAGAAGAAAATTTGACTTGACTCAAGCAGAATTGCTCTGAACGAATCAGGTTTATTTTTACGTTGTACTCCCACAAGAAATATTACGATACAGAAAACAAATGCAAAACTAGAAAAGCTACGGAGAGTGTTCTCTAAAAAACAGTATTTGTAATATATAATCCTGTAATTTCTAAGTAAAGGGCTTGCTTAGACAGTATAATTAATTAATTAAATGTTCAGTACAAGTAATATGCAATGACACTACGGGTTCATCTACATGTGAGAAATACTGAGTTAATAAAGGATAGATCATAATATGTTGCAAGATATTAATCTACTTATATGACTATACCTCATCAAACCGTTAAATATAATAGAAGAACACTTAATGTTCCATATCTTATAAGTATTGTATATATACAAAGCAATTAGGACATGAGAAATCAACAATAAGTGTCATCTGGTGCTTAACGGTAAACTAACATTGTGTGCAAAGATGTGTGTCTAATATGATTATAGTATATGTAGTATGACTCCACCAGGTACTCTGCCTAATGTAGTAATAATTATGTGTGTGGATAATATTCACCCTCTGGTGGGAGACTTTGGGGAGGAATGTCCCACATCGTTATAATCAAAACTCATTCACTTTGTAAAAGTTTTTAAGAGTTATTTTATTCAGTAGATGATGATGATAATGATAACAACAATGATTAAGATTTCCAAGCAAGAGATCGCTAGTCTGAATCATGCCGCTGATTTACTCAATCCTAACAATACAGTACATACAATACAGACTCTTTCAATCACTAAAAGAGTAAAAACGTATGAATAATTTAAGAAAGTGACTCAATTTTTTGAACACCTGCCTTTAAAAAGACACTCGAAATCTTGCAGAAAAGAGCGGGTGACCAATTCTTTTTCCAGGTGCTCCACAGGAAAAATAAAATATGTTGAAAATGTTGCTTTTCACTTAACATATTTAGTAGGGTATCAACATTTTTTTTTACAATTTTTTTCACAAGTAAGGTTGCTACATCAGTTGTCAAAATAAGGTGATTATTGACCTTAAAAAATACAAACAAGTCCTCATTTGGGAAAAAAAGTAATTTACTTTTCAAATAACCCTACTCAAATCTAATATTCCTTGGAATTTGGTTTGTCCATGTAGCCGCTTTGACTCAGTATAATATTAACTTATAAAATTCAAAATGGATTTAAAGATTTAAGGGTTTCTATTAACTGCTTAATATTAACTATAAGTGTTTTACTTTTATGAATTTCCATATCAATGTGTTAACTAGTAATATTTCAGGTTAAAAATTTAATACTCTAAAGCAAGGGTGGCAAACCCGCGGCCCGTTGGGTGTCTACGTGCGGCCCGCGAAGCATATGGACACTTTTTTTTTAATAGTCGACACAAATACCTGTTACTTTTTGAAAGAAGTATTTCGAGAAAATATTCTTAAAGAAAACCGAGGAGTTTTGAAACACTTCAAATTTCTATACATAACATTTTGAAAATTTGGAGACGGGGGGGGGGGGGGGGTAGAAATTTTAAGGCGAAGTAAAATTATTAAATGTTCCATATATGGAGAATATTGTTGTGCGACCCGGTAGGAAATTTCATTTCTAAACTTTGACCCGGCTGCTGAAAAGGTTGACCACCCATGCTCTAAAGCAAGGGTGGCCCGTTGGGTGTCTACGTGCGGCCCGCGAAGCATATACACACTTTTTTTTAAAATAATAGGCGGTACAAGTACCCGTTACATTTTTCTTTCTTGAAAGAGGTATTTTGAGAAAATATCTTAAAGAAACCCGAGGAGTTTTGAAGCATTTCAAATATCTATACCATTTTGAAAATATTTGACAACGGGAGGGGGGGGGGGGGGGGGGGCTAGAAATTTTAAGGTAAATTACACTCTCTTTCTACACTATCTTTAGATAACACTCTCTCTTTCTTTGTTAACATTATTGTATATGTCAAACGTTTTGACAAATTGAACATAAAGCAATAGTTCTTATTGGAAAAATTCAAAAATGACATTATGGAAAAAAATTTCAGTATGAAATTTATTAGGTGCACCATAGAATGTATTGTTCTTTATGAATCAACTTACCGAGATATATGTCTTGTACTGATGTGCATTTAATGTAACATTTATAGGAGACTCCTTATTGATCTCAGTTGAAAGTGATGTTGGCCACTCAGGAGGTATCACCGCATTTTCTTCACCCATCATCCAATATACCTGCACCAAAAACAAAACATCAATCTATCAAATCAATTAACTGTTATATACATATTTACAAAATAATTTAAAAAAATATTGATTCTGCAACAAATAATATTTTAATGAAAATTATTCAAACTGCTGTACAATGGAAATAAAAAGCGAAAATAATGCAGTCACTCTCCATATCAATGGTTTTCTTCCATATATAAACATGGAGTTTTACAAAATAAACTTCAACTCAATCAATAGGATTTGAACAGATTTCCTGATTAAAGTACAAATTGCCACAAGTCGGGCGCCTAATGTATGAACTGCATATAATAGACAAGACATACAGGTTATCCTCTCAGTGACGTAAAAAAATAAGAAAATTTTAATAGAAACAGTCTCAATGGCTTCAAGGTGTCTATTCTGCGCAAATTGCGGGTTGACGTACATGATTAATGGTCATAATCGTTTTATGCGACTTTCCCTCTGCATTTCGATGAATTTCCTCCCTTGCTGTGCTTAGCTGATAATGTAATTGTTATGATTTTTGTTTTTCATCGATTTTATTGTGTTATAATGTAATGTTGATTTGTTTAACTTTCAATGGTTTTGTTTTCCCACTAACTTGTGTGTTATTCCAATATTTAACTAATTTATTAATAACCATTGTTTTTATTTTCACAATTTACTTTCATCTCTTATAATTTTTGTTTTATAATGTATGACAACCTTATGGGCTATTGAATAATATCAATTAATGAATTTTTATACACTTTTAAATTGGGCAATGCATTGTTTTCTTGTGATATTGTTGTTATTTTTTGTATTTGTTTGTATGTGTTGTCTGAAGTGTGTAACTATCTATGAATAAATAAATAAATATAAAGTATTACATTACTATTAAGTAAATGACATCACTATATCCTCATAAGTTTGATTTCATATCATTAGGGGTGCAGGATATTATATTGTCTAATTTTTGGAAAAAGGATCAGCATGTGAACGATGAAATAATGTGATTATTTTTTGCCATTGCATATGCAAACTCATTAAGCAAGGTTGTAAATGAAAACTAATTATTTATCTGCATTGGCGCAAATGCAAAGTGTTGCATGTAACAAATACATAAATATATACAATTAACGACAACATTAATCATCTCAAACAGGGGTGCACAACATAATATTATAAACAATTATAAAATAATTGAGGCAGTGTTCCGAATAAGGGTGTATATGTAATTTTTATTTAAATAATGTTATTAATGGCACTAATGAATATCCATACAATATACAACAATGCTATGTACCTATGTATATCATCACAACATTTCACAAAAGTTGAGTAGCCAGACGACCAACTGCATGTAATACTCTAACATTGCTATGTACCTATTGCGACGGACTTTTGCATATACTTTTTATTCTTGCGCTCTCATGCGCTCTTTTACCTTGTACCCCTCATGGTACAAGGTAAAATAATCAATTATCACAATCTCAAAAAAATAATTTTTAGCTCAGTCGGTAGAGATTTCAAAAATAAAACAAAGAGTATTGGAAAGTACAATTGACTATACGATAAATGCTCAGGGTCGAATGGGTTAACCCAGATCTTATCACAAAGACTTCAAGATTTTTCTCTCTATAAATTCAACAATGCATATTGCCATTAAATCAACGGTGCCTTCCAACAATCCCCAATAAGAAGGAAAGATTCAGAAACAAAATAAAATTGCTATTTCATTATTTTCTTTTCAATTTATTCCAAACCTCCAGTATTCGGTGACACCTTTGGTATGGTCAATGAATTTACATACATTTTATATAAACTTTCTCGACAGTAAAATAATAAAAGATTAAAACCTTGTTAATCATTTGCTATGTGGCAATCTAACTAACCCTTAAATTAAAAGTTTAAAATTAAATAATGATTGTGGCATATCATCCTTAACTCCTACCCTTTCTTTTCAGAAACGACCTACATATATCATAAAGTTATCAAACTCTGTTTGATTATACAATTTACATTAACTTTAGAACAAAATATTTATATATAATTATGAATGAATGAGAACAACCTGATCAAGTTATCTTCCTTCGAGTTCCACTTCACTTCCCGTTTCCCGAAATTGAAGGTTCCTTCCTGATAGGTACATAAGGTTTATTCTGGTATTAGAGGAAGTCAGCATCTTGATAATTGAAAGAGATTTATTCTCTTGTTAACTGAAGAATTTATTTTGGTAACCAGATATATCCTGAATAATTGAGAAATTCATGCTGGTACTAAGACATAACTTGAATTCATTCTAGTACTGAGGCGTATCCTGAATAACTGAGAAATTCATTCCGGTACTGAAAGCCGTACATCCATATTTTTGATGACGGCCTGAATTACCACTGATTTTAATAATTAAATATGATTAAACTGTCAATCGACAAATAGAACACATTTCTACAACTAATTTATACATTAATCAACCATTTTAAAATGGTAAGGTTTTTTTTTAAACCTTAATATTCACTATCGCATTTTGCGATCTGCCAATTTGGAATGTCGAATACAAAAAGAGGAAGCATTCCTGCTTTCGACCGCCGATATTGAGAAATCCTCCCACCACGCATGCGCGGCGTCGCGTTATCAATTTCTGTCTTGCCAACGAACAAAATCATTTTTCTATAGTGATATAAAAATATCGCTACATATTACCACCCACGCCCACCAAAAAAAATAGTGAAGCTATTTTTTTTTTATATCAGGTTATTCTCGTTCTATGTTCTCATCAACTCTATAACTTACTCTACTTTTTTTTTTTTTTAAGATTAATCTAAGCACTGCACTGGGCCCAGCCTTTTCTTTTAAAGAAAAACTGTAATTCCATAGGCGCCAATCTTGGTTTCGTTTAAATTTTAAAACTTTAATTTACATTCGTTTCCGAATATTCGGGTCAAACGACTTCCAAAATGAACAAAAATACCCGTAAATAATAAGTACTTAATGATAAAAAAAATAATTTCTAAACCAGTGCAGGTCTCATCTTATCTTTGCATTTATAAATTACACTTATATATTAAATAATACATTTCCATTTTGTTACATTTACTAAATATCTTTTCAGATCTACTACATTTATTTTAAATTGTTTTGTGCCACAATATTCAAATATCTTCTACTACAAGCTCATATGATTTGCCACATTTTCCTTAGTTACATAACAAATTATATTAAAATTTCTTATATCTAAACTATATACATTTTGTGCCTTCTTTTTTTTTATTCAACATTCAAATACATTAAAATCTGTCTGTATATTATTCATTTATATTTTATATAACTTTAAAAATATTTGATTCAACCTTTTGAATTGACTCACTTCAACATCATGTCATTTTCCTTTCTATTTTCATGTATGAAAATATCAATTAATCATCAATTCCATTTTCCTGCCATGTCTTATTCTCCCATCTCTCCTCAGATAAGCACATGCAACTACAACCAAAGGTTCTCAATCCCTTTCTTTTTTTATTTCCCTTTTATCCGTAAAATTACGTACTTTACTAATATATTTTCTTTCGAAAATTTCTAATCAACGACCCCATTTCATAATATAAGTTTCTCTACTTTGTTAAATGAATTTAACAATCGTATACACAATTATTTCGTAATTACTCGTTTTTTTATGGAGATAATTAAGGATTCTCTTCTTTACCACCGTATCCCCGATTTAAATTATGTATACTATAACTCCATTATCTACATTTTCTCACATTACCTATCTCTATATTTTTTTTTTTTTTTTTAATATTTCCACTTTCATATTGAAAATTACATAGTCGATATACTCACAAAAGAGATATAACGAACATCAACATTTGACCTTCTCGACATATTTCATTTTCAAATTCCCCTTTTACTATTTGACTTTAAATCGCGAGACTATTGAGTACTACAAACCTATCATTTATCAACGTTGCAAATCCTTACTTTCATTCTATTACAATCATTCACTTTCATCCTTCGTCTATCTTTTTCCCCTTTCACCGCCTACATACCTACTACTTTCATTTGATTCATAATTAGACCCACAAAACGTTTTGACAAGACGGAATGATCAACTCTCATCTTAGATTACAAACTTCTCTTATTGGAATTCATAAACCATGACCCAATACTCATCCCTTGAGCATGAATCCAATTTACTATCATATCATATAAGCACTACGCATACTTCTATATACGTCTTGCTAACTCGTATCCCTAGTCTATAAATGTATACACCGCGTATAGCTTGACACACTCGTATCAGAGATTATGCCTTTATGCATACTACAAACTTTCAATACAAATCATTATACATCCCAATAATGACATTATAACACATGACCCATCTTACGGAGAATCATATTCTTACCTCACCTTTTTATCTGACCCTTTCTGTATTATGTACTCGCGTAGAGTTCATATTATCGAAGAATCTAAATAATTTTGCGAAGCGATTTTTTCTTTTTAATTTTATCCAACCCTACTCTTTCGTAATTCTACGTACTATTTACTACGTAAATTTTTTTTTTTATCAAATTCATCTCCTTTTCCCCATTTCATTAAACTTAAATAGCTATATCCTATAATACCTAACTAAAATTTATACAGTTTTTTTTTTATTTACATTATATTTCAATTTTCAGACGTCTTCGTCTTCTAATTTTCTCCCTTTCTTTCATCTTGTCGTTGCATTTCTGTTTTTACATTATAAGATTTGTTATTGGGATTCACATCCCTGTTTTGCCTTAGTCTTGCAAAACAATTTATATATACATGTCCGGGTTTGTTACAAAATCTACAAATTACATCCTTCCTATTTGACCCTTGTCGATCAAAAACTCCTTTATTACCATTCTTCTTACCATCTTCATGTTGGTACCTTTGATTACTGTCACTGCCATTTTGAATTTCTAAATTATCTATCTATTGCACTAAAATATGCTAATCCACAATTCAAAACTTTACAAAAAAATATTTTAAAAGAGATAATACATTAAATATTAAAGTCTTCCGTTATTCAAAATTACTCTTAAATATCCCCATATCTATATAAACTAATATCATTAATATTAAAGTTTCAATCTCCACATTGATTTAATATATCCATATTAAAATTATTTGAAATGACTTTATCGTGTTAAATTGATTATGTAAAAATATCAACAATCTACTACGTCCATAATAGTATAGTTTACCCTATATATAAATATTATCATTCGATATTAAAACATTGAAATCCAAACCTTTGTATCTTCCGTCCGCTTTACAATCTTCCGTCTCTTTCTAACTAAAGTGATTAACAATTATTATGCGTTGGAGAGAAAAGTACCTTCCTATCACAGTATGTACGGAATAGCATCAGAATAATAATAATATTATTTTCGTATAAAAATTCTAATCATACATATTTATTTCAGAATCGGACAATGCTCAAAATAAATTATTTTCTTTATTTATTTTTTTTTTAATTTAAAATTAAATCTACTTTGTTCAACTTATTCCTTAGTTGTGAGTTGCAATAGCCGTACCAGAAGTATGAGAAGAATTCAGACAAGGCAATCAATCAAATAAATTTTCAATTTAAAATATAATAAAAACTCACCAGAAGGTTGTTTAATAAGTTAATAGGTATACTCCTTTTTGAATAAAATTAAAACTCGCAATCAGCTTTCTGTATTTTGACATGATGTTGGGTTTCGTCTTTCCATATCTTATCACACATTTCCAATCAGCAATTTGAGCTAGAACATATTTTTTTTAAAACATATTAAATATCAAATTCGAAATCATTTTTCACACTTCTTTTACTTTTTTTTTAACAAAATTTTATTTTTTTGACTATGGTAATACCATTCAATTTTATGAAAACTCAAAATAAAATCAACCAAATAAATTGATAAAATAGATAAATTTTTATCTATCATTTTTCAAATTAGGTATTCCACGAACAAAATTATTCTAAAATATTTTCACACAATTTAAAAATAGCATATATTTTTTTTGACTAAATTCCTTTCTTCAATCAATCATCTCAAAGCATGCAAAATAATATTAACTCAACAAATTAAATAATAATAAAATATTGAGTCTACCCATAAATATTCTTTTTTTTTATTATGTTACATATTCAATAAATATATTTAACTACCACGACTCTGAAAAAAAATGTTTTGTTACATATTCAAAATTTTTCATTCTTTTTAATTTACCTACAGTATTTTTTAAACATTATGTTACAATTTTTTTATACTGATAACCAAATATAATTTGTAAAATTAAAATCGAAATACAATTTAACCCTTCTGCCACCAAAATTCAAATATTAATTTTGCCACATAAATTAAAATTTTTAAAACTTTTTTTTTTTAAAACAAAACTTATTCTACTTACAACTATTAATGAATGCTCTTTTGTATTCAAGATACCAGATTAGACAATTACTAAAAATCTTGAGTCTAAGTAATAAAATTTTTGGGTTCAGCGCGTCTTTACATTCTACAAAGGTTGGCTGACATTTTGGGTGACATGAATATGTGACCCCTCTGCCACCAAAATTCAATTCGACTTAAATCACATAAAGGTTGGCTGACACCTTGGGCAACATGAACATGCGACCCCTCCGCCACCAAAACTCAACTCAACCCAAACTCTACAAAGGTTGGCTGACACTTTGGGTGACATGAATATGTGACCCTTCTGCCACCAAAATTCAATTCAACTTAAATTCTACAAAGGTTGGCTGACACTTTGGGTGACATGAATATGTGACCCTTCTGCCACCAAAATTTAATTCGTCTTTAAATTCTATAAAGGTCGGCTGACACTTTGGGCGCCATGAATATGCGACGGACTTTTGCATATACTTTTTATTCTTGCGCTCTCATGCGCTCTTTTACCTTGTACCCCTCATGGTACAAGGTAAAATAATCAATTATCACAATCTCAAAAAAATAATTTTTAGCTCAGTCGGTAGAGATTTCAAAAATAAAACAAAGAGTATTGGAAAGTACAATTGACTATACGATAAATGCTCAGGGTCGAATGGGTTAACCCAGATCTTATCACAAAGACTTCAAGATTTTTCTCTCTATAAATTCAACAATGCATATTGCCATTAAATCAACGGTGCCTTCCAACAATCCCCAATAAGAAGGAAAGATTCAGAAACAAAATAAAATTGCTATTTCATTATTTTCTTTTCAATTTATTCCAAACCTCCAGTATTCGGTGACACCTTTGGTATGGTCAATGAATTTACATACATTTTATATAAACTTTCTCGACAGTAAAATAATAAAAGATTAAAACCTTGTTAATCATTTGCTATGTGGCAATCTAACTAACCCTTAAATTAAAAGTTTAAAATTAAATAATGATTGTGGCATATCATCCTTAACTCCTACCCTTTCTTTTCAGAAACGACCTACATATATCATAAAGTTATCAAACTCTGTTTGATTATACAATTTACATTAACTTTAGAACAAAATATTTATATATAATTATGAATGAATGAGAACAACCTGATCAAGTTATCTTCCTTCGAGTTCCACTTCACTTCCCGTTTCCCGAAATTGAAGGTTCCTTCCTGATAGGTACATAAGGTTTATTCTGGTATTAGAGGAAGTCAGCATCTTGATAATTGAAAGAGATTTATTCTCTTGTTAACTGAAGAATTTATTTTGGTAACCAGATATATCCTGAATAATTGAGAAATTCATGCTGGTACTAAGACATAACTTGAATTCATTCTAGTACTGAGGCGTATCCTGAATAACTGAGAAATTCATTCCGGTACTGAAAGCCGTACATCCATATTTTTGATGACGGCCTGAATTACCACTGATTTTAATAATTAAATATGATTAAACTGTCAATCGACAAATAGAACACATTTCTACAACTAATTTATACATTAATCAACCATTTTAAAATGGTAAGGTTTTTTTTTAAACCTTAATATTCACTATCGCATTTTGCGATCTGCCAATTTGGAATGTCGAATACAAAAAGAGGAAGCATTCCTGCTTTCGACCGCCGATATTGAGAAATCCTCCCACCACGCATGCGCGGCGTCGCGTTATCAATTTCTGTCTTGCCAACGAACAAAATCATTTTTCTATAGTGATATAAAAATATCGCTACACTATGTATATCATCACAACATCTCACAAAAGTTGAGTAGCCAGATGACCAACTGCATGTAATACTCTAACATTGCTATGTACCTATATCATCATAACATCTCACAAAAGTTGAATAGCCAGAAGACCAACTGCATGTAATCCGTTTAATCCGAGAATTGCGAATAGAAACATATCTACCACAGCTAAAAGGTTGGTTCACTCTGCTATCTTAGTGCCAACACTTATGTATGCAAGTGAGACGTGGACATGGTTAAAGAAGGATGAAAGTGGCATAAATGCAGTAGAAATGAGATCGTTGAGAAGGATGTGTGGTAAAAGTCTGAGAGATCGTGTGCGTAACAGTGATATACGAAAGGAATGTGGAATGAAAGTTGGTGTAATTACAAGGATGAATGTGAAAAAGTTAAGATGGTTTGGGCACGTGGAAAGAATGAATGAGGACAGAATGACTAAGAAGATATATTTGGCTGAGAGGAATGGTGCTCGGAGACGTGGACGTCCGAGGATCAAATGGCAAGATCATTTAAATCAAATCCTACAGGGCGGTCACATGCATGAGGAATTGTATGACAGTGACGGAAGCGAAAGATGTATGCAAGGATAGGAGGAAGTGGCGCTCGATCCTTTCTGCCTACCCCGCGAGGGAAGCGGCGTGATGGTATGTATGTATGTATAATGATAATAAAAATAAAGATCATTAATTACATAAATATTTATGAATAAAAATTTAAATAATATTTGATGTATGAAAAGTTGAAGTACACATAATAATAATTAAGTACTCACATTAAAAATATTATAATTTTCATTTTATTCAACTTAGCTAAGACATAAAAATAATGAAATTGCGACAAACAAAGCCGTAATGATTGTATAAGATTGGAATTCTTTCATAAAGTAAGATCTCTTTCATACTATGAAACTTTCAGTGGGGACTAGTATTTGACTAGTCCGTGATCAACATTCGTAAGTTGTTTAAGAAAATTAATAGTCCTTCCTTACATTTTATCACATAATTTATTATTTACAGGATTTACCATAGGTGTGTTTCAAAAGATCCTCTGTACTCCCTCTACCTTTGTTTTTTGAGTGCTATGCGGTCAAAACAACACCTCCAGTTCCAAATTTCATAACAAGTTTAAGATTTTGAGAAGCTCATGAGTTGGAAATGATTACTCTGACTAATGTCTACCTACATTCATGGATTTGTAGTGGTCTAGTAAAAGCTACTTTTATTCACAAGAATTCCAGATAGAAATGGTGTACTATGTAAGAGAGTCACTCGGGTATGAGGAAACCATACCTATAGAACTTCTTAATTCAATGGTCAATGATATGATCACTTTGTATGAAAACACATTTACTGCCTTTGCATTAAACAAATTAGTATCCGATAGGATTGTTTGATGTGAAAAGCATCCAAGTTTATAGTGTTTGCTGGCATCGCATGACATTTAGTAATCATACATTGAATTTCATGTGAGTTGTGGGCCGTACACAACAACATAACGATGGTATAACTATTACCATTAAAAAGGGAACATGTTACATGTCCTGCATACATATTGACACAAGTACAAACAACACAAAATAACATATCACTAACGCAGATTCTAACTCAGATTATTTACTGTAAGTAAACAATGTGAGACATGCATTACTAAAAATTAATAAAATAGTATTTATTGTAAAAAGAATAATTTGTGCAATAAAAGGAAAACTATTCACTGCCCATCAAAATATTATTTCAACCTAAAGTGATGTATCAACAAACATAAAGAACATCCTCTTGCTATATAAGTGGATTGGTATGGAAACTGGACAAATACATTTGTAGTAAAATGTCATTAGACCCCAAAAACTAATTAGATGTTCACTGGTTTCCATACAAACATTGATTTTCTCTGCTATTTTACAGAACTCAACACAAAAAATATTTCTGCACTCTCAGTTAAAAAAATTTCATTTTTGGATTTATCCACTTTTCATGCCAAACCATTCATTTCAAAAATTGTTTAAATTATGAATCTGGGTTTGTTATAAATTTTAATATTCCCCAATCAAAAGAATAGACTTTTCAGTATAAATATAATATTTTTTTTTTTATTTGGTATAAATAATATTTATCGCTTTAGCGGTAATGTTGTGGCAGTTTCTAAACATTAAACTTACATCAAATATTTTGGCCATATCCTGTGCTAAACAGGAACAGTTGTAAGCAGCGATGCCCAACTCTTTGACCTGTGTAACAAAAAATATAAATATGTATAGACCAAGCTAAACAAAACACAGTTCTATATCAAATTAAAATAATGCAATTTGATGTGTTTTTCACCTGTGTTAAAGATCTCCAGTCCATATTAGCACTGCCCACATAGAAGTGTTGTCTGTCTATAATCCACAATTTTGTGTGCAAGACACCATTTCCAAATAGCTTTGGGAAATTTACACTTCGCACCTGTGAATAAACATTATTGCACAAAATTTTATATATCTGCATACAAACTATCTCTGATAACCATAATATATTTTTTGTGATAAATTCACAAGTGTTGAAAAGCTGCAAGATAAATCAATGCAACATCATTAACAAAAATATTTATCTATCTATACCACTATGGCATTTCCCACCAGTGGGAGAGCTACCAGACCAACTGCATTTAAAAAACATGCAAATTGTCCTCTCCGTGTCAGTAAAATTAAGACATTCAAAATTATGGTATACTTGACTCATGAATTGAAAAATATTGCAATATTCACAAACCTGTGCTGCCTTTTTCTTGAGCAGTGTCTCGGTGTCTGTGTTTGGATTACTAGCAGTGGGAGCACTCTGCACAATCTTCACTGTGATATGCCTTTTAATTCCTGCATTGTACAATGCTTGGAATACTTCTTCACCCTAATGATAAATATCAATCACTGTATTAGAGTACAACTAGAACAATTCTATTTATGATGAAAGTAAAATTACACAATTTTATTCTACTAAAACCAACAGCGTACTTTTCATACACGCAAAAAACAGTATGCAGTACGTATGAATATGAAAATTGTCTTTCTCTGTATCTGTATCTACCAGCCGTTTTATATTCCAGCAAAATAAAAAGATATATATATATATATATATATATATATATATATCATTGAATTGCTTATAATTAATTACTGACAAGAACTTAAATCCGTACACCCAAAAAAATACTTTTAGAGTGATCAGTGCAGGATTCAAAATTCAGTTTAGAGATTATTAATATTGCTAGATTATTAATATTTTTTTTGAAAGTAGTAGTTATTACAACTTAACATTACCTTGATTGAGGAATTATGTGGATATATTTCATCTTTCCTTAAAGACCAGTAGAAAGAAGCAATCTCTATGGTATCAGTAGCTGCATCTATCATCTGTAACCATGCCACCTGCGTGTCCAGGTTGGGAGTAGCATTCTTAGGATACAGCAATCCCTCGGGAATGCTTTCCACTAGTGATACTCTACATACAAATATAATAGTAATACTGTATAAAGATTTATACAATTAAACTTTATGCTACTACTTTATGAGCATTGTTATTACCTGCAGACTGCAGACTGCAGATACCTATGTTTATATAATTATGTAAATTTTATATATTCTATGTTAAAACTTACACAGTTTATTTGATTTACTTTGCAAACTTATTTTTGATTTCTGTCTTGAACACAAATAATATTTTTGTTTATTTTTATTTTGTTTTGTATGTAAAAATTGTTTTGTATTATTTTAAAACTGTAAAAGATGAAAGTCATTTTTTGCTTAAATAAATAAATAAATTATATGTAGCTCGTTCACTATGCGTGTGGGAGATGTCATAATGGCATAAATAGATTTAAAGCCTAAAGGTAGCAGTCTCTTGGATTTGGAGTAAGTATATTATTAAAGTATTAGTTTGAGTTTTTAAGTTGCTGTATATTTTTTTACCTGCATTGATCAGAGCATTCGGAGTTATATCTTTGTTTTAATGCAATGTTGGCTACAGCATTAGTGTGCTCTAGCAGGGGTACCAACACAACAAGTACTATGAGAATAAGAATCACAGTTATTGGAATACATGAAGGCCTGCACCAACCATCGTTGCCCCATCTACAAAGAAATAGATTCAAATTAATCAATTACAAGAGACGATTAATAAAATCTTGAAAATTCAAGCCAAAGGTCTGACATTTGAATTGAATCAATTTTTGAAACAATCTATCTGTCGTTGTTTCTCGTATGCCCACACTTTCTTACACCCCTTCTTTCAGACATACATTCACCTAAACATTCTTGTCATTCTTATACTACTAGGCTTATATGATTTATGTTCCTCGGTCTATTCTTTCGAGTTTACATGAGTAAAGGCATCAGCATAACTTTCTACACTAAAAAAAGACTATCTCAAAGATCTGTATTGGCTCCATTTCTTTTCAATAAATATATCTCGGATATACTAAACACACTATCAAGGAAATTCACATATGCATTAGTATCGTTATTTTCTTTCACATTTCTTTTCTACATAGATAAAAAGAAGGAAACAGAACATTTGTGTCGCTGAGTTACGAAATCCGCTATAACACATTTTAACAAAAATTGAGTTATATATGTCGTTGGATTCGTAATCGAATTGTCTATAACTTTAGAAAATTGTTTACTTGAAAACATTCACCATTTTTTCAGAAAAAAATAAATAAAACGAGGTTGAGAAACGAATCCCACTATATCACTTAATGTCCCTTTCAATATCCCCTATAACACAACCAACCAATAAGAGTCCAGTATTTTCAAAAAATCAATATGGCCGCCGGTACAAAATTGTTCTTATCTGGTGAGTTTGGCGTTCTGGGTTCTCTTAAATAATTGCAATTTAAACTGATTCATAATGAGTGATCAAGATTTTAATGTTAAAAAATGTAAAGAAAATAGAGAAAGGAAAAAGATAAGTCATACAGGAAGTTGAAAAGTTTACTTACAACGCCAAAAACGGTAAGTAAATATTGACATATTTTGAGTGAATTTCGTGCGTTTTGCTGTATTTATTCAGTGGCGCGCAGTTCTGATGTGACATAGGTGAACACTTTTTTTTATCATGCTATTTATGAAATAAAAATAAATATTATTATGATGAAATAATTCAGGTATATTATCATTTATTGAAAATAAATCTGCATAAAAAAATATATGCATAATAAATAAAATGTCTCCGAAACATTTTTGTGCCTCAGCCAAAGTCATCAATTTTTTTATGTACAATATAGATTATCATTTCTTTCACGTAATGCGAATTCTTACTTGATGTTTAAAATCACTTTTTTTTGTAAGTTGTATAATCAAAACTAAAATTGTATGCCTTTCGGTACTTAATAAGATGTATTTATTTTGCCGACAAAAATAAAATAAAACCAGCAA
Source organism: Athripsodes cinereus (assembly GCA_947579605.1). NCBI lineage: Eukaryota > Metazoa > Arthropoda > Insecta > Trichoptera > Leptoceridae > Athripsodes > Athripsodes cinereus. Next base: position 20,737,904 of record OX388316.1, read on the forward strand.
AAATAAAATCTAATTCGAATACAAAACTTTTCTAAGGGAAAAAATACTCGAAAACGGGTGGGGCCAATTTACATTTGAATTAGATTTTGTTTTTGATGGTTTTATTTTTTGCCGCCAAAAATAAAATTTACTTCGAATATAAATTTCCTAAAGTTTCGTACATATTACTCAACAACGGGTGGGGCCGCTTAAGTTTGATAGTTGCAATTTTTTTCCTATAAAAAAAGTTTTTGAAAAATTTGGTGACCAAAACATAATTCTACATACGGCAACAATTTCCTCAAGTTTCGAAAATATTACATTTTCTGTAGAAAAAAGCAAGTAATAAAACGTATTTTGTTAATTCATTTAAATTTACGTTTTTATTGAAATATAAATACTCATGCTTTATTTATATAAAAAAATAATTGTTAAAATAAAATATCAGCATTTTAATTTATTGACGCCACTGGAATAAATTATCATGTTGCACTTAAATGTAGTTCTAACAAAATCCACTATATCATCCTGTGTGTCTTACGAAACCCGCTTTAACATCATGTGCCTATCAAAAGCCGACACGTGAAATTTTATTTATACAAAATGAACCGTCTTTTTTTATTTAATCACAATATTTATTTTAAAAATAAATTGTTACACCAATCTTACAATCAATAAAGTTATTTTATTTCAAAAAAGTTTGCTTAATACTTAAATAATGGTTTTTATCGATTTTCTCTGTATTACAAAAATGTGTTATAGCGGATTTCGTAACTCAGCGACACATTTATCTGAACAGTTTGTTAGGTACACAGTCATTGTCTGTTGGAAAGAGTATGAGTGATTTGTGTTTATATCAAAATGTTAGCATACTTTTTTCCATTGTGTGAATCTCTGCGCAACATAAAGCTCTGCTCCCAATGCTCAGCCTCTTCCTCCGCAGCTGAAGTATTCCCTGCACTGCTACTATTCTCCAACACTGTCTTCACATACAACACAAACAAACACAAAATAATAATGGAAATTATAACTGAGAGCAGAACTAGGTGTTCATAACTAACTTGCATTGAAATTGTGATAAACATTAAGATAAATCTCAGGTTAAAACCAACCTATCTAAGCTATCAAATCTAAAATATGCCTGATTTCAATGAGTTAATTGGAGATTCACATAAAATTAAATATATTATAATAATTTAGTATTTTTATTTTGTAAATACATAACACATTACATAACATGACACGTCTAGTTTTTTTTTTTCATAATTACAGCAAATATTTTATATTATGGCACAGGACTTCAAAATAATAGCAAATTTACACAAGTCTGTAGGTTTAACCTGGCCTAGCTGAACTTACTGCTCTTTTTATTTTCAATATTGAGTAATTTCAAAATATAATGAAAAAACAATATAAATAAATAGACTAAGGATCAAAACGTTAATGTTCCTAAAGAATATAAATTATATTTGTTATATTATCAAGTTTATAGGCATCAAAATAATGTAACTTACTACTCCGGGTTTCGATTCATTCTCCTTGCCGAATAGCGTCGGTATAACCATGATTAATTAATATCATTCACAAATTATACTCCTACTTCCGATATAAACTTAAATTACAATCAAAGAGAATATTGATTACAATAACAAGTTTTTGACACTCAATCAAAAAATCAGGCACCAAAAGGAAGTAAACGACACATAGGTACACATACACAATGAAACTGACAACTGTCACTTTGCTTTGTTATAAAAGTAGGTATTAAAATAATAATAATAAATTATTACTTATTACAAAAAACATTAATCTGTGGTGCGTATGAGATTGGAAATAATTCATTAGAATCAAAAATGTTTTTCCCTGATCACTCGTAAACGAGTGGATGGCCTTTGAAAAATAGAATAGAAAAATGTTTTTGATAACTTGTATTAACGTATATCTAAAAATAAAATTTAAATTAATGTGATGTAACTAGGTATTTGTATTTCTCATATTTTTTAAATTGATTAAGCGTGTTTTTTTATACACGCATTTAAAGATCTATAAGAAAATTACTCAAAAGGTACTTCATGAACACATCAGATTATGCAAACTCTCTTCAGGAGAAAGCAGAAGTGGCTTCACGATGCTTATGAACCGGCTTTGGCTGGTTTGAATGCCCTTTATTCATAAAGCGTTCTCCAATTTTACTATTTTGTTAAAGTGCACCTAAAGCAGTCAAAACCTGATTGATGTTAATCTGCCAATTGGTATCTGTTTTAATGTTGAATAATTTTCGTAAGATTTTTTATTTAGCAATCATATCATATCACAAAAAATCACAAAGAATAGGTGTTCTATTCTTTTTTGTTAGTTTTCGATTGTCCTGTAAATGGTAGGTAATAGGTATTTGTAAAACGTCACTCTAAGACAGGGATGCACAGACTTATAGGGAGCAGGGGCCACTCCGGAAATTATGAGCCAAGGACGGGCCGCTCTATAAGAAAATTAACAAATACTCACACATTAAAATTTCTACCCCCCCGTCACCGAATTTTCAAAAAGATATAGGAATTTGAAATATTTCAAAAACTCCTCAGTTTTCTTAAAGAATATTTACTTGAATTATTAAATATCCGATAATTTTACCGAATATCCGATTATCACTGGTATGTTCAATTTTTTTTTATATTATACAATTCGCTGGCGGGCCACAGATATATCGACCGAGGGCCGCGGTTTGTGCATCGCTGCTCTAAGACATTAAACATTTGATTTCAGCAATGACCCATCCTGAATGTTAAAATTTTATTAGCACAGAGAAGTCAATTTGCATTTTTATAGTTACAGTTAGTCTGCTGCTACCCCAATGATGATAAATGCTTTGAAAGTATATTAAGAGAATTGTAATACAGTGGTGCCTCGCAAAGAGAATATAATACTACGTAATATTGCCTCGCATAAAGAACGCCTCGCACAGCGAACGCTGCACACAACGAACTTCCTGTTCGTTCATTTCACGATTCATACAACGAACTTCGCTTCACACAACGAAGTCGCCCGAGCTTCCACGATCGCTACCGATGTATTGCATACTCCCGCGCAGGTGCGCAGGCACTGCAGGCAGTCGTTAGTCACTGCACTTAACCCAACTGCTGACATCAAGAACATCCTGGTCAAATGGAAAGCAGTTCAGGAGTTTACCAATGCCCACTATCCGGATTCAGCTGAAGCAAACAGGATTAACGATCTTTACTCCGATACTCTTGTCCGTTATTTCCGGCAGATGTTGGAGAAAAGAAAAAAACAAACGACTTTGGACAGGTTTTTCATGAAACCATCGGCCAAAAAGCAGAAAATGGATGAAGATGTGCAAGATTTGGTAGACTCTACTTAATCTGTCTTAAAATTAAAAAAAAATGTTTTTGTTAGATGTATCTACTTAAATAAAAATAATAACAAAAAATTTATCTTTTTTTATGTCATCTTAGCATAAGTATATTATGCTACAGAACGAATTATTTTTTTTAACATGTGTTGTTATGGGAAAACGCGTTTCACATAACGAACTTTTCGCATAACAAACTTGCTCCTGGAACGAATTAAGTTCGTTATGTGAGGCACCACTGTACATTATTGTGATCATAATAATTCATGTTTAATACCGGACCACTTATTACATTTATGGAAAGCTACTACAGTACTTACATGTTGTAAAAATAAACTGACAAATTCACGAGAAAAAAGTAAATATTATTTAATTACAGTTTTTATAAACAGAAATAAAAATAATTATAATAATAAATACACTAACCGGTTTCGTTTTTACACCTCATAACTATGTAGGTAGCAAAAATGTAGGTATATAGGTATTATATTTCGTATAAATACTTGTAAACACACTTCAAAATATTTACCTATTATTAAAATTTTGAAATGAAAGATGGTACGTAATAATAATTGTTATGAATAATTTATTTAACTTAGGTAACTGAACTATTATCAACAATTATTTCACTTCAATACAACCTTTGTATTGAAAAGTGCAATGCACAATGAAAAATACAATATTTATACATGCATGCATATTACTTTATTTGCATGTTTGCTGCATTTAAATTTGCGTGAACTAAAATACTTCTAATGTGCCTATTGTATGTGATCTAATTATTAAAATACATATAGGCGTTTATAGAATCTACTTTCCTGTTTGTTTTTTTAATACGAGTAAATGTAATATGTTTATATAAATATAAATTAGTGTGTATATTTAAAGTTTATGTAATGAACATTTTTAATCATTGTTCTTACCGATAATCTCTGTTTGTATCCTGAAAGTGATGAATGTTTTTTTGTTCGCGGAATCAAGAATTTCATTTGATCGTGATCATTTTCTTTGGATGGAAACGAATAATGAACATTTGCTGAATTATTTCCATAACAAATATTATTAGTATTATTTACTTTTACTAAGATACTACAAGTTTGAGAAGCTATTTGAAATAACCCATCTTGAAGATTGTGATGATTTTGATGACTTTTACCAAAGCCAAAATGATCCCATAAATTGGGCATATCCGTAAGTCTACAATTACCGTGGATTAAAATATCCCAATTATGTATATTAGAAAAGATGCGTACGCTACAAAATTCGCGTATTTATTTTTCTGCGAAGATTCTTGTAATGGAACATTTTTTCGTGGATCACTTCGTGAAAATTGACACACCCCATACGACGTATTAGAAATTCCGCGACGCCCGACTAACAATCTACAGACTGAAGTAAATATGTATGTATTATCGTTCTTGTGTTGTGTTCTTGACATTATAATACGGAGGGTGGTTTATTTCTCCCACGCAAGGTCATTATATATACATAGGTACCTACTTATGTACCACCATTACAATATCATTTTAACAGGTAAGTAGGTACATTCAAATATTATATAGTCTGGTAAGCTGTTATCAAACTTGCACAAAATAGAAATTTACTCAAATGAGGGAAAATGAAAGATAGGAAAGTCGCCATCTAGTTCAAATTCTTAATTGCGCTACATAGACACTTAAAAGCAAACAAAACTACCTACAAAATCTACCATTATTATAGGGATCCTTCGTAGTTTACTTTCGCCAGTTTCTAGTTTTGAAATAAAATTCAAAATATTTAATGTCATCGAATTCAAATAGAATAAAAATCAAAGAGTATGTGAAGTTTTGGTAAGTACCTACCAACTTATTCACTATTTCGGTTCAAGTGCTAATAATTCACACATCTTGCCACATGTTTAGGATCACTGGTATTTTTTTGTAGTCAAAGTCATGCTACATTTTATAAGCAGTGAATCAACTGTAATATTATTAGTTTTATTAGGTTCAAAATATCGCAGGAAATGAATAAAATCAGCCTTTTCTCGGAATTATTTTCACCAAGTCTTTTCAGTATACCTATATTATGTAGGTACATATTGCCTTTTTATGTTATAAACCATGTAAAGTTCATAAATTGAAGAAAGTAAATATAAATGCGTATAAAATAATCAGCGGAACCTTGATTTCATTATAATTTAAGAAAAAAATAATGTGTTAAACACAACAAATATAAGTATGTATAACAACATAATTTTATTCTTCTCAAAGGCATCAACTCGTTTGCGATTTGATATAATGTACATGGAATTGACAAATATGCTCCAAGTCACACATAAATCAACTATTTTGCTGAATAATCAAAAATAGTTGTTCTTTATTAGACATTATGATGACATCATAACATGACCATCCACTAGCATAATCAATTTTTCTTATCACAAGTCCATGCCACCAACTTTATGAACTACGATCGGCCATGTTTGGATTGTAAAATTAACCATCACATAGTTGCTTTAGTAGGTAGGTATTAATTAACTGGCATTTTCCTGTGACGATCTTGTAATTAATAAATATGAATCTGTTTAAAACAATTTCAAATATACCTACACTAAATACTCCCATTGACAGCCATTCCCTTGTATGTTGAAATGTAATTATTTGATGCAGTACTACTAATGTGTAAAGAACTACTACTAAACTAAGACAGCTTGCATGTTTTATATGCAGCTGGTCTGCTGGCTACCCCACTTGTGGGATATGCCGTGATGGTGTAGTAGTAGTAGTAGTACTACTAATATTCACTTTTATAGGTCTTTGGAGGTAAGCTTTTGATAGATGGATGTTTAATTTCTCACAATTTTCAATCCCTGTGGTCTCATCACTTTTTTTACCCTTTTAAGGTTGTCATTGAAAATTCTTTTCAATCTACTGAGAGTTAGGCTTAAAGATCAAAGTTTGAGATACGAGCATCTAGAGAAAAAAACTATACTATACTATTTATACCCTCACGCCGTATCCCAAGTGGGGTAGGCAGAGAGAACGGAACGCCACACAGATCTATCTTTACACACTTCCTTCGCTTCCTCCACATTCATACACGCATGTCGATTCCTCTTACTCAACACGCGGCCGTCCTTGAGAATTTGATCCACGTGATCAAGCCACGTGGTTCTCGAACGTCCGCGCTTCCTCACCTTTCTTTCAGACAAGTATATCCTCTTTGTCATTCTTACTTCGTTCATTCGCTCAATGTGTCCAAACCACCGTAGTTTATTCACGCGCATTCTGTCCACAACACTCTTCTTGCATCCGCTCATTCTTCTAATATCCTCATTCTTCACTCTATCACGCAGCGTTTTACCAACCATTCTTCTCAACGATCGCATCTCCTCTGCATTTATTCCACTTTCGTCCTTCTTCAGCCACGTCCATGTCTCGCTTGCATACGTAAGTGACGGTAACAGAATGGTATTGTGCACCAGCATTTTAGCCATGTTCGACACATTGCCATTGCTGACAATGGGTCGAAGTGCACCGTTCACTCTAGCACCGGCCACTTTCCTTCTTTCAATGTCCCTATCGCATCTTCCATCCCTCGCAAACATACTTCCCAAATATACATTGGAGAAAAAAGGAATTGATTCTCATATCAAATTTTCAAAAATTACTTTATACAAACATAACAAATTTTTATAATGATAACCTTGACAATTTATTTAACTGCTTCATTTTGTGAAAAACATCTATTAATACACTTATGAATGTATTATTATATTTCATTGAGATGGTTTTTCTTCTGGATTTAATCCTAGCTTCTTCATTTCCACAGCCATCTCCAACAAATAATCATAGCACTCGGTCCTGAAAACATAACATTTTGTAGATTAATTATTGTATCTTTGAAAAAATATTTCATTACAACTAACAACAAAATTCAGGCATGAGGTAATCCATCTATTCCAAATGTCTTTTTTTTAAGACACAGAGAAAATGATTTTTTTACTTACATAGTTTTAGCTGACTGCCAAGAATCACCCCACACATAAATTCCATGTCGTCTAACTAATATGGCACTAGTCCCAGGATATTCTTCCAGTGCTCTATCCATACTATCAGCTAGATCCTGTTCGAATGGAGTATTCTCTATTATTGGTACAACCAATTCTTCATCATATCTTAAATATCTACGAAAGGTTTGATCTTTTATTCCCTGCAGAAAAAAGAAATATCTGTCAAGTATCAAAACAATTAACAAATAATTGGTGACAATGACAAAGGAAATGTAAACTGTCAACTTAGCAATACTTAACTAAGTTGACAGTTTGTATTTGGTCTATTCATCAACAATTTCAGCAATACATTCTGAGTGGTTTATTTCATAAATTACATATATTACTATTTACATTGACTAAAAGAATAGAAAAAGTTTCTGGTAATATTAAAGAATGGAAGAAGATGATTGTCTTCTACACATCCGGATATTTCAGGATTAAAATACTCCAATTTATTCGCATTATTGCTATTTTATTATAAATAGATCAGTAATATATACGTTGAAAGAAGTTTTACACATCTGAAAAGGATGTGAAGAAGTTCTTTCTATTTAGAAATTCTTTCTATCTAGAGAAGGAATTTGCCAATAAAATACTCATGAAAGTTAAGTTTAGTTTAAGTTAATTGAGTTCATATACTGACTTTAATCATTTCCTGATGGGTGATTTTGAACTCTTTGCCAGGCCACAGTAAAGTGACTCTCACAGCGTGAGGAGAGTGTGTGTGAATTACAGCTCCGGCATCTCTCTTACGGTATGCCAACATAAACAAAGGAGTGCATTGACTCTTCTTCAATCTGTAAAAATTATTACGGCATTTTTATATCAAAAGATAAATAATCTTTATGTTAATTATTTCTAAATTATTTCAAAGGCAGGTAGGTACTTGTAAAATATCCTGTAAAAGACAATATCATCGTCATTCGAGAATGAGGTATGCCACCCATCCCAAATGTTTTTAATTTTTGTTGGCACAGAGAGAATGGTGGCACACTTTTTACATGATATTAGTCTGCTAGCTACACAATTTGTGAGAAACGCCACAATGGTATGAATGAATGTATATTTAATAATTCAAGAGTTTTTGTGTTTACGCTGTGGAAATCCATTTTTAATTTTAATAAATAAAATATAAAAATATATTATTGAGCACTGTTTAATCTCCACTATGTTAGGTTAAATACCGAACGTTTTCGCCTATACTTGTAGGCATCTTCAGGGAAACCCTGAAGATTTTACGGTTTTGAAGGTTTCCCTGAAGATGCCTACAAGTATAGGCGAAAACGTTCGGTATTTAACCTAACATAGTGGAGATTAAACAGTGCTCAATAATATATTTTTATATTTTATTTATTAAAATTAAGAATGTATATTTTTTTAATTTGTTCTGAGTTCACTATCACACTCAAATTTCTATATGCTCAACAAAAAAATTTAAATCATTCAACTTGTAAGATATTTATTATTTTCAAATTTAATTCGGCTTACATAAAAAATTACAAGTGGGTAAAACCATTCACAGAATGTGAACCAATAATGCAAACAAGAGGCAAAACAATTGGCTCACACTTTCTAACATGAAGGACATCCTCTCCATGGTAATAAAAAATATAATATTCAGGATAGGTGTATGGAAACTAATCTTACTTTTTTACAATAATGCAAACAAGAGGCAAAACAATTGGCTCACACTTTCTAACATGAAGGACATCCTCTCCATGGTAATAAAAAATATAATATTCAGGATAGGTGTATGGAAACTAATCTTACTTTTTTACAATAATGCAAACAAGAGGCAAAACAATTGGCTCACACTTTCTAACATGAAGGACATCCTCTCCATGGTAATAAAAAATATAATATTCAGGATAGGTGTATGGAAACTAATCTTACTTTTTTACAATAATGCAAACAAGAGGCAAAACAATTGGCTCACACTTTCTAACATGAAGGACATCCTCTCCATGGTAATAAAAAATATAATATTCAGGATAGGTGTATGGAAACTAATTTTACTTTTTTACAATAATGCAAATAAGAGGCAAAACAATTGGCTCACACTTTCTAACATGAAGGACATCCTCTCCGTGGTAATAAAAAATATAATATTCAGGATAGGTGTATGGAAACTAATCTTACTTTTTTACAATAATGCAAACAAGAGGCAAAACAATTGGCTCACACTTTCTAACATGAAGGACATCCTCTCCATGGTAATAAAAAATATAATATTCAGGATAGGTGTATGGAAACTAATCTTACTTTTTTACAATAATGCAAACAAGAGGCAAAACAATTGGCTCACACTTTCTAACATGAAGGACATCCTCTCCGTGGTAATAAAAAATATAATATTCAGGATAGGTGTATGGAAACTAATCTTACTTTTTTACAATAATGCAAACAAGAGGCAAAACAATTGGCTCACACTTTCTAACATGAAGGACATCCTCTCCGTGGTAATAAAAAATATAATATTCAGGATAGGTGTATGGAAACTAATCTTACTTTTTTTCTGGAGGTGGTAGTTCTAAATCTTCATCATAAATAGTCTGGACAAACATATCTTCAGATTGCATTCTCTCTTTTTGCACTCCAGATGGAGCGATATAAATTTTGTCTCTAAAATATCAGAAAAAATATATCTTCAAGCACATAGCTTTACAAAACTATTCTGCTAGAATAAAGTCTTGTTCCATGTGAATATAAAAACACGATTAGTATTAGAATCTTGGAATCTCGCAATCAGAAGTCTGAGGCTATATCATTAAGTTACCTGATACTTCGTAATGTCAATATAATTTTAACATGAAATCCAATGTATGATTTACCCATGTTTTATAGAAATTCCACCTCCTGTTCCAGTTACCCACCCAAGATGGTAAAACTGTTTACATAATTCTGGAATTAATTTCTTTGGATGTTCCTGCAATATTAAAAAAAAAACAATTGTTAAAATAGTATTTATAACAGTGTACGCATGATATTAACCGTTTAAGTGCCAACAGGCGCAATTGCGCTCGTTTGTATACATGCCAAAAGTGCCACGAGCGCAATTTAGCTCGCAATATCAGTATGTGATAGGCGTGCAGCGGGGAAGGTCACATGCACGCAACGTTATTTTTTTCGTACTGTATTTATAAAGTTCAACATGGGTCAAAGGTAAATACAGTTTAAAAAAGATCCGGTTAAAAAAAAAAAATTTTTAACCCAAAATGTCAGAATTTGAAAATAGTTCAAATGAAACTGATCATAGTTCAAGTTGTGAAGTAAGTGATGGTAGAAGCGACATTGTGGTTCATTCAAATCGCATGATGCTACTTTTGAGTGAGAATTACTTAATTTGTGCCCGCTGCAAAAAAGGGCCCCATGAGGTCTGTGCGGAAAAGCACATATGCACATATATTTTTATTTTTGGATTTCCATTTTTGTTATAATTTTCCTCCACAATAAGTTTTTCCATATTTTTTTTTATTTGAATATCAATCTTTGAGGTTTCTTGAAGGAAACACTGAAAGAATTTTGAAAATCGGGTAATTTTCGGAAAAGATACATTTCTTTTTCGAGATAAGGGTAAATGACATAAAAAACCACGGTTTTCTTTGGCACTTTTAAGTATACGTGAGAAAAAACAATGGCACTAAAACGGTTAAGAATGCTCTCAAAACATTATGCATGTACTGGAGACAAGAGTTCTTATTTACCTAATTTTTTCAGATCATCTGAATGTCAATTATTTTTATGTAGACATGTAGTGTTTCACCTGGAGGATAAGAATCCAGTGGATCTTTGTTGATTTTTAAAACACAAAATTAATCATATGCATTTTTTGTATGTGTTCAATGTATCACAAGTGTACTACAAATTTTTAGATTTGAGTGATGTGGATTGGGTTAGCTTAAGTCATAGGCTATTTTATGCTATGGTATAATGCAGGAAAAATTCAAATAATAAGTTTTGTACTCCTGGGATCGACCAAATTTAGACGGATTATCATTTCTCAAGTGATAATACTATAGGTCATCATCATCATCATCATGTCAGTCATCAATACTATAGGTACTGTTACGCAAATATAGTAGAGAACTCGTAAATTTTATTTTGATACCTTCATCTTATTTGAAATTTTAACAGATGTTGTTTCGTTTTAAAAATTTCATCTCAAATAGTGTATTCGAATTATTAATTTACGATTCTATACAACTTACATGACAATATTCTCCCATTTCCATGATTATATTCCTAGTAATGGAATATAGTGAAGAACAACTTTAAGTCGACGTGTTATTCAGCAGAACAGGCGACTGTGCAACACACTCGTTAGCGATAGTAAACTAGAATCTAACGACAATCTACTATATTTTTAATCAAACTTTTCATTTTACAACATTTCAGATATATAAACATAGAGTTTTAAATTTCTTGACATCGAGCTGTCACTCTGACAGTTTTAGTATTGCTATCACATTAAATGATACATATATACGCGTAAATATTATTCAAAATTTCTTTACGATGTTTTTTGTATAAACTTTTCAATATATTGATAAGTAATTTACGAATAAAACTCAAATTACTAAAATGTTCTTTTTATAAATAATAATATAATTTTATTTCTATATACTGTATTTCCCATAATATATAAAATTGAAATTTTTTAAAAGAGATTTTTTCTATGCTTTAATTCTCTATGACAAAATCGGATTTGATAAATTCATCTGTGGTTGTTATGTGAGGCAAGCGGATTTTGGGGGAGTAATTCTATTAGCTTTTTTGATAAATTTGGGCCGATGTTTATAGAATTGTTGGTAAACTTATATAAATAAAGATGACAGCGGTGAACGAACGTGAAATATACCACAAGTTAGAAGCAATGAAGGACATTCGGTGAGTGTTGATATTAATTTTAATTCAATATTTGCTCTGATCTCGAGTGCATCATGGAGGAATAAACAGATTTGATGGGATTTTTATCTTGTGTTAACGATAGTTTAGCGTCTACTTGTGTCCGCGATCGATATTCTGTTATCACTAGAGCTTAAATACAGTACTCTTGCACAAAATTACAAACCGTCCTGCATATATGTATTGTTATTCACTTTTCATTGTTTTTCCACTACCTGGCTCCCATGTATGAAATGTATTTTAATGGAAAAATTTATGTATCTTTCATTCAAAAGATAATTCATTGAAACCATCACGACATTTCCCAGAAGTGGGGTTACTAATGGACCAACTATAAATAATGAATATTGAAGATGAAGTGTCCTCTCCCTGTGAATAAAAGTTTAGACTCTGTTTTCAAAGTCTCGCAAACATAGGCAAAGATAATAATTTTAAAATATATATATGACGTGATGGTATAGTAGTAGTATATGTGTATGTAGTAATTTGCTATTGCGGTGTATTTTCAGTAATAAAACAATCGCACTGGAGAGATTAAAGCGCAACATCTTGAATGAGGTGAGATCGAGTGACCAGGAGGGCAGATGTCTTGCACAGTACCGCAGAGAGATGGAATTACTGCAACAGGAGAAGATGAGTCATGTTGAGGAGCTCAGACAGATACATGCAGACATCAATGCAGTAAGATACTTTCATATTTTTGTAATTCACATTCTCAACTTTCAATCTTCGAGATTATCATTCCTATCTAAATAGTTTGATAGATTGTGAAAAAATAAGCAACATCTGTTTGAAAAAATTATATAAATAATTCAAGTTTGCCATATTTTTTTTCATTAAATTAATACTTGAAGGCTATCATCGAACAAGGAGAAATGTCATACCTACAAAAACTTGCAAATATTCCCCCTTATTCGACGATAGCCTTCATACGATAATAGGCACAAGTGTATGATTATTCTTTACTGACTTTCAAATAAAATGAGATTCCCTACTCTATTTGGACCAGTATTTAACTTTTGTAAAGCTCTTAAATTTGTCATAAATGACTTATTCCACATGAGATTAATGCACATCTGAAAATAATTTAAGAAAATTAATAATTCCTTTTGATTTTCCATTCTGTTCTACTTTGGTAGGCTCTACACATATCACGGTTTATTAGGCATTTGATTTATATAAAATCATATTAAATCAAGTTTTTACATAAAATTTAAACTAATTAAGTTCATATTGCTGACTGCTTCATCTGTGGGAGATGTCTAGATAGTAAGTCAGGGAAAAACTACACTATGTAGTTGTGTCCAAAGTTGATCAAATTGACTTATAAACATAGTATTTTAGTCCTTGCTATGCTCTTTTTTATGACTTATTCACCTACCTTAAAAACACATTATATTTTATCATAAAAAGATAAAAAAATATATTGTTAAAGCAAAACAATGCCATTTAACTGTGAGTGAGAGCAATAGTTAGTAGCAATGACCCACAATCATTTTTGATAGTAATTTAAGTTTGGGGGCAAATGTAATTTTGTTGAAAAAACCTCCGAAACTGGTTAATCAATAATTGGAAAAAATAAGATGAAGGTAATGTGTTACTTTACTGTTTATTTATGTTATACAGTTGGTATATTTTCATAACTCAAGATACTGTAGGGAATACCATCATATTTAATTGAAATTGTTATGGCCTGATGCTAGTATTTGTTTATTTTTCCATGCCTACTACTTATATTTGGACTGTGTCCCAGAAATATCACAACTCACTGTTCCGTTATATCTGTATTAGTTTCTATATAGACAACAGGTGTTCCACTACAACTATAAACATTCAAATTAAACATGTGGCACATTCACATTCTTTTGTTATTTCTAGATATGTTTTCACAGTGTGCTAATAAATTAACTCTATGATAACAATGTTCTGGAAAAGAATATAGAGCATAAGTTTCTTGTTCTAGACAGGAATTTAGAACTTAAATTAAGGGATAAGACAAACGTTCAATCCTATCAATATATTTTATGGACTGTATTTTCAACATGTCCTCACATTTCATTAATCCACTAACTTTATATTGAAAATATTGTATATATTAAGAATATTACTCAACTGACTCCTCATCGGCACAACCTACAGATTGTGCAAACTCCCTTTAGTAGGAAACAGGAAAGGTGTTTCAATGCTTAATAAATATTATTAATAATCTAATATATAAAATATTGTATATATTAAGAATATTACTCAACTGACTCCTCATCGGCACAACCTACAGATTGTGCAAACTCCCTTTAGTAGGAAACAGGAAAGGTGTTTCAATGCTTAATAAATATTATTAATCTAATATATAAAATATTGTATATATTAAGAATATTACTCAACTGACTCCTCATCGGCACAACCTACAGACTGTGCAAACTCCCTTTAGTAGGAAACAGGAAAGGTGTTTCAATGCTTAATAAATATTATTAATACTATACTATACTATACCCTCACGCCGTGTCCCAGGTGGGGTAGGCAGAGAGAACGGAACGCCATGTCGCTCTATCCTTACATACTTCTTTCGCTTCCTCTACATTCATCCAGTTTCTCATACATGCACGCCGATTCCTCTTACTTAACACGCGACCGTCCTTGAGAATTTGATCCACGTGGTTAAGCCACGTGGTTCTCGGACGCCCGCGCTTCCTCACACCCTCTCTTTCAGATAAATACACCCTCTTCGTCAATCTTACACCATCCATTCGTTCCACATGACCAAACCATCTCAATTTATTTACACGCATTCTATCAACAACACTCCTCTTGCATCCACTCATTCTTCTAATATCCTCATTTCTTACTCTATCACGCAATGTTTTACCTACCATTCTTCTCAGTGATCGCATCTCCACTGCATTTATTCCACTCTCGTCCTTCTTCAGCCATGTCCAAGTCTCGCTTGCATACATCAGTGTCGGTACGAGGATGGCGTTGTGCACCAGCATTTTAGCCATGTTCGAGACATTGCTATTGCTAACAATAGCTCGGAGTGCACCGTTCACTCTCGCACCCGCCACCTTTCTTTTTTCAATGTCCCTTTCGTACCTACCATCCCTTACAAACATACTTCCTAAATAAACATATTCGTCCACTTGCTCCAAACATTCATTTCCAACCTTTATTTCACACATTGTTCTTTCACTCTCTCTTTCAAATACCAGCACTTTCGTCTTTGTCACATTCATTTTCATCCCATTCATACTGCAACTTTCATATACAACTGACACAATCTTTTGTAAATCACTTTCACTCTCAGCCATTAATACCAAATCATCTGCATACATCAACGCATTCACACGGTTTCCATTCAGTTCAATGCCAACATCCATCTCTTTCAAAGGACGCATACAGTAGTCGAAAAAAACTCTTAGTCATATTTTTTTGGATGCGAAAAATTAATCAACATAGCTGTAATTTCACTGCATCTTTCTTTCACTCTTGAACGCAGCGCCCCGGATAGTACATCGCTTAATACTGTGTCTAGCTTCTCTAGCTTCTCTAAAATAAATTGAAATGTTATATCTGCCGTTATTAGTGTAGACTCTCTTCTGCATAATACTTTACGACCAATTTAAAGGGCTGCAAGTTGTCAATCACGTTTTTGATTTTGTGCGTAAATTTTATGTCAGATGCTATGTCGATGAGAGCCTTCTCAATGCAAACTTTGGGACTAAAATCTTTCTAACATATCAAGCAAGCTGTTTTAGCGAGTGCAGCAATCTAGGATTAAGCATAATTCTTTTCCTGTTTCTTCTTGAAGTATTTTTGCAAATATGTATCACCTTTAGTTGGCAACTTTCGGAAAATCTTCAGTTTGCGGATTCGCACATGCGGATCCGCAAGCATTTGCGGGATCCCGCAGACCCTAAAATTACGCGGATCCCGCTGGATTGCGGGATCCCACTTTGCTGGATTGCAATCCCTAATTGGTTGACAATATTAACGACATTTTCTATGTATCTGATTCTTTATGTGGAAGATATCTAAGAAATTCTATAGTACCTATATTGAATCTCTACACATTAAAAAATTTTTTTTTAAGTACTTGTGAGTTTTCAAAAATGAATTATATGTGGATATCTCAGCTTACAGGTTATTTCATCGGTAAATGCGGCTCAACAAAACGATAATTTTATATCAATATCTCAATTCTAAATAAAATTGACACTTAGATCCACTAAATGTGCAATTACAATTTTTTGATTCAATTCAATCCCAGGATTATTAATTTTATTTGCTCATTAAATGTTTTTCAAATTTTATTGTAACATAAATATTATTTTACATTATTTTTATTAGTCTCAAATATTTTTGCTTTGGAATTTATAAGAAATTTGTCAATTTAATTTGGAGATTCTTTTAAGAAAAATATAATTAATTCATAGATCACAGTAAACTCAAGTACATGTAGATAAAACAACATCTCAGCATTATCGTAAACCTGTAAATTGTTAATGCATACAATGCTATTTACTCATAATATATCCTCGGGATGTTTTGTTGTTCAATTATGTTATCTAAAATACAAAAGCTTATGGGTTTATTTATAATTTTTAAGATGGAGACTGTAATAAAACAAACAGAAGAGAGTGTATCCAGAAAATTGTCAGCTGCACAGAGATTGCACGAAGACTGGAGACCTCTCAAGGCTGAAGTGGATGCCTTGAGGAGGAGATGTTTAGGGCTGCAGCGTTTACCAGATCTACATGAAGAAGAGGGGAGTCCCGTCACGCCTGAGTAGGTTTTGTTTATATTATTTGATGTGACTATATCAATTTTAAATCTTGTATTTGCCTTGATTATTCAGGATATTTATGTTGTTTTTTATTTATTTACAGTGTAAAATTTTTAATATTGCCTAATCCCTCATGAGATTTTTGTGTAAACAATTTCATTGTGAATATCAAGATTTGATAATTGAATGAAATAATAGCTATATGAGTGATTTATTTAAATTGCCAAACTATTTCCAAATTAATTCAGCTGTTGTAGTGGTGGTGTATTCTGTTCCAGTCGTTTCCCACTGAGTGGCCCCGTCACTGGAGGAGGAGGTACAGGTGTTGGAGGCTACCCCCTGGCAGCGCCGGCCCCCCTGCGCCCCCTGCCTGCTCCATTCTTGGGAGCTCCGCAGCCACCTCCCAAGCAAGCGGCCCCCACAGCCCCTCCCCAGCAGCACGTCGCCCCACCCCCTCCCCCTCCACCTGCCTTCAGGTCTGCAGCTGATGATTTTATCACTGTATCATTGAGGTGTGATATTATTATTTGTTTTATTTTATTTTCTTATTATTTAATTTTATTTTGGGCAACATTTAAATGTCGTTCTTGTTCCAAAGCACGGTTCAAATTATTAACTCTAAGACATCTGAATAAATTTTATGAATTTAAAATAAATAAGATTCTCGGGTACACTTATAATAAATTTAATACCTCAATGCCTTGAGATATGTAGAAATAATATAAATCAAACAATATTTTATTGTTATTGTATACATTATAATTTGTTGAAATGTATACTAATGGGCTTCTGAGTCATTTGAATGCATAAATAAATAAATATATTCTCATTATATACCAACAATTAGGAATCCAGCGTACGACTATATACAAAGAATCGTGGATGTTTATAGTTATTTTACTTTTTTTAATCTTACTTCCTATCAGTTTTGGTACAAAGAGAACTTTCAGGTATGAAATTATGTATACTGTAATCTATATTCTAAGTTGGTAGTTTCTCATCTATTAGTCCATTGCAAATCAAAAACAAATTGTTTTTTATTTCATTATAGAATTCTACTACCTAAACACATACACAGTGAATACTCCATTACACTTTAGTATTCTTACACAATTTTTTAATAATGAGTATTCACATTAAAATCATCAATGATGTATAACGAGTGAGACAATTTCATAGGGTGAAAAACAATGTTTAGGTGCTCCAATTAATTATCTTTATCATTTCTTAATTTATGATTTTGTTGGTATGTGTTTAATTTCTGTTTCATTTTCACACATCTCAATAGTACATTGAATATTATTTGTTGTGTAATAATTGTTAGACATGTTTTAGTATAAATATATTTAGGTTGATTGTTTGCATAATAAATGTTGTGTTAGTTTGTAAGTGCGAGATTTTGAGTCTTGTGTAAGTTTAAAAATATTTTAGGACATTGGTACTTAAATAATTCAGCATAATTTGAGTAGTATTAATGTGGATTAATCTTCAAACTGTGACCCTGAATTCGGCTCATACCAAACCATTAACCAATTTGTGATGGTACTATTAATTGAATTTGTATGGACCTGAATAATGTTATCATTGATTGGATATATATTCGGTAATATATTGTTACTATACCATCACGCCATATCCCATAAGTGGGGTAGCCAGCAGACCAGCTGCATGTAATAAACATGTAAGCTGTCTTCTCCGTGTCAATATAAAATAAGACATTCAGGATGGGTAGCAAACGTCATCACTGAATTTAATTTATTGTACTTGAATTTATTTAATCGAAATGGCATATTGTGATTACATGATTAAAATAACTGGCATAAACATTATTATATTTTGATATTCTTAAAATATACCGCATATTACAGAATAATATAAAAGTTGAGTATTCAAGTAATGGTATCAAACAAAAATAAAAACTATTTCACCAAGATTTTGATGTTGTAATGAATAATAAATTGTGTAATAGCATGTCAGAGTAAAAGTATTGTCTCATAGTCAGTTTTAAATGAGCAATGACGATATGCATTAAAAGATAAGTGATTTTATATGATTCAATAACATTAAATATTAATGTTAAATTGTTTGTTTTATTCCGATTGACTGTTTAATATTGTATTTTTGTTTAATTAGACAACAACCACCTCCGATGAAATCCTGTTTGTCCTGTCACCAACAGATTCACAGGAACGCTCCCATATGTCCCCTGTGCAAGGCCAAGAGCAGATCTCGGAACCCAAAAAAGCCCAAGAAGAAATAGTTTGCTTAATAACACTACGTGTATGTGTCTCATATTTATATATTCCTAGGTAAGGATCTGTAACATGTGCCCCATGTTAGTTAGCCGTTACTAGAGTTAGATATTAAAGGATTAACAAGTTTTGTTAATTTTTTTAAAGTCTACTTCAAGTAACAAAGTAATTTTTTTGTTAACGGATTAACTAATAATGGATAATATTTTTTTTGTTAATGATGCCTATAGTTATTAACAATGGAAATGGCGATAATGTTTAAACGTTCTGTGTATATCTCTGTAGGTATATTATCCTAGGATTACTATTATTGTTAAACGTTATTTGAAATGTGTTTGTGATAATGCAAATAAAGTACCAGGAACATTAAATTTGTATTACTCCACGTGTCAAATATAATAGTCATTATTATCCAAGTGGACATAGTAGATTGTAACTATTGTTTAAAAAATTGGTCATGCAATTTATTTTATTTTGTTGACAATAAAATCAATAATTTTAAATTGTATTTAATATTAATATTATTTATGTACATGATATTGCTTATCTCTCTAATAATTTTCAGGATTATCTTAAAATGGACATTGTTGACATTTTACCAGTTTTATTTCATTGATTATGTGCCAAAAGTATGATAATGTTGTATATTACTTTCTAGTTTAGTTCCCATGCCAGAACTTACTAATTCCATAAATCTTGAGTTTTTTTTTGAAAAAGAGCTAAAATAGCAGTTGTAGAAAATCATGTAACTTACTAATGAAAGAATATTGATATACATATCGTTGTTGGTTCTATGAAACCTCTTATGTGCTCCAAACCAAATTTTACAGGGGATGCAAGAAAACTGTAAAGTCCATGGATCAACAAATGTAATCAAATTTATTATCAATTTCTTGTAAAAATTTAGACGTTTTACATGATATTGATAATAAATTTGATTACATTTGTTGATCTGTGGACTTTAAAACAGTTTTTTTGCGTCCCCTGTAAAAACTGGTTTGGAGCACATAAGAGGTTTTATAGAACCGACGACAATATTAAAGAATATTGTGTACAAAAAGCAAATCTACAACTACTAGGAGATGAAGTCATATTCTAGAAACTGGGTATATATATATTTATCCATTTTATACCACATCCTTTGTGTGCAACAATCTGTATTTCTTAGAAAAACAATTTCACAAGAATTCTGTGTTTTACCTTTTTTTTACAAAACACTAACCAAGTGATATCTTTCTTGTTACATTACAAAGATGTGTCTATGATTAACAATAATTAATATTGAGTTCCTAATTTTATTTTTATCGCATTTTTTTTAAATGAAATAATTTGATGCCTCTATATGATATGTTTTCAGTCGCGTCCTATACCAGTGACAGCTTACAAAATATATGTTTTTTCTCTTCAGTTTTGATTTGGAAGACCATCTGCGCTTTTGGTTTCTATAATATTATGTCAAGTGTAAGGAATATAGGAATTAAGAACAGTGAGTGTTGTGAATGTTTCTAGTATTATATTATTATGTGCTCTCGTGTAATATATTCATTATGTTACATAACTTTAAAATATCAATCAAGTGTTATATCAACTTGGAATATCTGTTTAGCAAGTAAGCAATCATCAATCTAACACTATGCTCCATTTATTATGTCGAAGTGAAATGCTCAGTTATCAATCAATTTGTGTTTTACTGTTTTTTTAAATCAATTTTGAATCGCTGTGAAATTTGGTTATGTTCAATTGTGTGATTTATGATGGAATACATATTGCTGAAATTACTGAAATATTATATGTGTATGTACGCATAGCTATAATAATGGTCCTAGTTCCGGTATTAAATATGTTTTGTATGGTTACAGAATTTCTCTCATGCAACATTCTAAAACGTAGCTTTTAAAAAAAAAATTGGGTTTGAAATAATTCATCTCCCATTCTTTATTCCTGATACAAAAATCCTGTAAATTTATTACCAGTAATTTGTAATCTATTTTTTTTTATTGAAAATTATGTTTTTATCAGATATTTATATAATCTTGATCATCTAAAAAAATTGATCATCTGTTGTTTGACAAATGAATATCAAACAAAATAGGCAGTGGTTATTAGCATGCTGAATGAACAAATCACTTCCAAACCACACATATATATATATATTGTCTATCATAAATGTATATAATAATTTTATTGTAGGTATAACAAGTGTATTGTTAAAGTAATATGTATCTGTGTATGTATTGTACGTATAAGTATAGAACGTATAGGTATAATGGTCATATAATATAATACTACTGTACTATGTTACTTGTATACTGGCTGTAAATGAAAGTGAAGCAAGATATCTTCTACTTAAATTTAAGAATATTCATTTCTTACCATAATAAATATAAGTAAATAATTTATTAATTTGAACAGTTGTTTTAAATCATATTTATTCCTGTATTCTTCATGAGGTTTTTTCCTAAATGTGAGATATTTACCTGTCCATGTTGAATATGTGTTATTTATCCATGACACTCTTGAGTTTATCTTTGTTAAACATGAGCTGTTTTGTCCATGTTGATCGTAAGTTATCGATCCATGTTTAATCAAGATTTTTTTATCTATGGCATTAGAAGAAAATTAATTACCTGGATGAAAAATACAGGCAATACATTACACTATTAATGTTTGATCGATTGTTGATTTCATCGTTGATAAAAGACTACCAATGGTTCACTTGTTTTTAAGTCTTTGCGGATGCTTAAATAACCAAGACTGGAATTTAAAAATGGTGGAAAAGAGTGAGAACTATTTAGCACATCATTTAGATTGTATCATGCACCAACAGACTAACAGAAAAGGAAATTGCGCTATGGAAGTCATCACCCCTTTTATATTTATTGATTTTTTGTTAATACTTTTACCTATTTGTTGTTTATTTTTCGACCATTTCTAGCTAATAATCAGAATTGTGACATTATTTATACTTTCCAAGAGTTCTCAGGAAACACCAGCTCCCTCTGTTCAGAATGATTCTGCACCAGTCGAGTCACCTTATTTAAGATATTCATGAATATATTGCATCATTAAACTAAATGTTTGTAAATACATGTACATATAAACATTTATTTATAATCATGATTATAAGAAGTAATGTGAACTTTTATTAACAAAACATTTACTCTGTGAAGTAGTTTTTTTTTTATTTAGTAATAACACAGTTGATGTAGAATATATTTTAAACTGCATTTACAATTACATATTATAGTTGTGATGTCATAGAACTGGATATGAACCTAACGTGGCCACTCCGCACATATTGTTTTTATTTCTAGCTAAATGTATGTATCCTCCTATCCCCCACGATGTTCCCCAAGAGTTTTTGATAATCCAGTATTCATTTCCGTTTGCATCAACATCGTATCCAACAAGCAGTACCTGAGAATATAACATTGTTAATTATTATTTCTATCTATACCATCATAGCATCTACCTCAAGTGGAGTAAGTAAGTCATCCTCTCCATGCCAATTTAAAATACATTTGTGACGAGTGGCATACCTCATTTTACTGATTTTTTAAATATTTATAAGGTGTATCTAGAAATCCCATATAATTTTGTGTACTTCAACTGTCATGAACAATTCACTTGTGTCATGTAGGAGTAACTTCGCAGAGGCATTTGAACCACTTAACTCCTGATTAAAAATCCCACATTTTACCATTTAGCTCTGACCACATGAGATAAGTCATATTATATTATACTCATATACTCACTCCATGGTTTAGGTTCATAGAGCTACACGAGGGGTCTGAATAAATTCCACTTTTATACAACTCCCAACCGGATGCATCAACTCCAATTGAAATTGGTCCTATAGTGGCCACAGCCTGTTGTAATAGCTTCTCGTCTCCCATTGGTAGGGTTGCGAATCCCGAATTTGCAAAAACAGCCTTCGAGTAATTGTATCTGTCATCAAATATTGACAGTGATTATTAATATATCCGTGCTACATATAAGTATTTATCTATAAACTTTTTTTTTTTTTTAAAAAGGTGTAGGTATCTGCGTTTTTGTTTTAAACCCAAATACAACCTCATACACCTTTCACACTAAGCTAAAAGCTTGTGCTGTGAAAGGGGAGTTTGCCGGCACCTGGGATCGAAACACGGACTCCTTTCATTAATGAATTGCAATCTATAAATTGTATTATTCTTGTCATGTCAGAACAACTATACATCACGGAGTATACCATCAGTGGAGTAGCCAGCCAACTGACAACTTATAATAAATTTTCAAAGTCGGAACGTCTTAACAGGGTTTCTGGTACCCTCTATGCGCGAAAAGTTATTTCTCTTCCCAGTAAATTAACGTGATAGATCTAAACAAACTTAAACATTCTTTAGTGAACACCATATCGTCGTTGCATATTCAAAAAGAGACATGTGAATTCATAAATGTTTTGACATTTCCAGAATAAACTGCTCATAATGACATCATTACCATTTTATAAAGTGATTCTTATTATCAAATATAAAAATTCAATACTTAAAGAATAATATCACAGGCCAATAGAAAGTCCAAACTACAATTTTAATGGCTTAATGAACAGTTTTAAAAGAGTATGCCCAAATAAAAATGTGTGCACATGTCTCTTTTTGAATATGCAACGACGAATACCTGATTGATTTAATTTAATGTTTTGGTGAAACAACATTTTAAATTATTCAAAATAATTTTGTTTTTGTTTTTAATTTTGAGTTTGTTGGTAGCTTGGAGGTAGAGTCTCGGCCTCGTGAACAAGGGGTCCGTGGTTCGATACTAGGTGCCGGCAAACTCCCCTTTCACGACACAAGCTTTTAGTAGCTTACTGTGAAAGGTGTATAAGGTTGTATTTGGGTTTATAACAAACAAAACCCAGATATATCTTTTATATAATTTTTTTTTTATTTAATACTGTTTATATTGTGTTCTGTATTATATTGAATTCAGCGCATAAGATGCCAATTTGTTGTTGAAAGTGTTATGTATTTTTATGACATATACATTGTGTACCACATATTGAAACAAAAAGAGTGTTTATAAAATATTTTAAGTAATGAGCAATATAGTTACTTTTCATTTTGTTTTTTGAGAAGACTAAGGCTAACCTAATTCCTATCTATATAAATAAAAATGAGTTGACCATGTATGTTCCCCCATAACTTGAGAACGACTGAAACAAATTGGCTGATTCTTTTTTTGTTGTGTTCGTAATTATCAGGAGACGGTTTGCGTGAAAGAATTTTTTTGGAAATCCAATGGAAAAGTCGAAATATGGATTGTATTTTTGTATGAAAGTGACGTTTGTATGACAGTTCTGCTGTCACGTGTTGCCATAACGAAATTTTTTAAAAAATGTTTTATCCACCATCAACGACTTTTTTGTTGTGTTCAATAAAACAATATGGAGAATTATACAAAATCAACGATGAAGTTTTTTCATAGATTAGCCTATTTATAGAATAATTTTTGTAAACATTTTCAAATTAGAATCATTATCCATACAATTTAACATCTGAGGTTCTGAAATTTCAATTTTCAAAAAATCACAGAAAGTATTTTTTATAAATTTAAAATGAATAGGAATAGACAATTATGGGAGTTTGTAAAGATTTATACCTGCAAGTTCCATCCGTTCCTTCATATGGATAGGTTTTGTTTCCTTCTAATCCACCATTGACCTTAACATATTGGAACGCATTATCCATCAGACCTCCACCACATCCATAATTGCCGTAAGGTGTGGTACAATCTACAAGATTCTGTTCTGAAAGGTTTGATAGAACACCGTATTTGAGGAAATACGCACTTTCCAAGCTTCCAGTCTGAAATATAATGTTAAAATAAAATTTCATCCTTGTAGGCACTTGAAACCGGTATTGAATATTATATTAGTTCTATGCAGTAAGCTAACTACACTGATTTTAAATTAATATAATGTAAATTGATATCAGAGCGCAAGGAATGTCGTGGAAAGAGGTGACGCAATTGGCACAGAGACGCTCTGAATGGAGGAGGCTGGTTTCTGCCCTGTGCTCCCGAGAGGAGCGTTGAGGGCGATGATGATGATGATGAAATTGATATCTATAATTTGTGTGTCCACACTCTACAGATACAACTAACATTTCTGTTGATTGGAGGGAATTTACATTATTAAGTTTTGGCCAGTATCGTGGTCTTTGGTCCTCGTTATGCCCTTCATGATTGTATGTTTATCTATTATCTATTGTATGTTTATTATTATCTACATTAAAAATACGACATTATACTTTGTGATATCCTTACATAAATAAATGCTGTCAATAAATAAATTAAATGATGATAGTGGACGACTTTTCTTTGGCACTCTTTTAATCTTTGGACCCTCTCAAGGGCACCGGAATTCAACATGTTTCACATTTGAAAAAAATAACAATACTTGATAGAAGTGATCCACAATTATCTTTGGCAGTAGTTAATTTGAACTACTGCCAAATAGAACAGTGATATACGAAGGGAATTAGGAATGAAAGTTGGTGTAATAACAAGGATGAATGTAAATAAGTTAAGATGGTTTGGGCACGTTGAAAGAATGAATGAGGACAGAATGACTAAGAAGATATATTTGGCTGAGAGGAATGGTGCTCGGAGACGTGGACGTCCTAGGATTAAATGGCAAGATCATTTAAATCAAATCCTACAGGACGGTCACGTGTTGAGCACATTGAACAGGAGAGCATGCATGAGAAATTGTATGACAGTGACAGAAGTGAAAGATGTATCCAAGGATAGAAGGAAGTGCGCTCGATCCTTTCTGCCTACCCTGTGAGGGAAGCGGCGTGATGGTATGTATGTATGTATGTAATTTGAAATAAATGAAATTATTAAAAAAACGTTGAACTTAGGTCCTATGATGAAAAATTGCATGCATAGTGTGGTTTACACAGAAGAGATCATAATATTATTATATTAACTTACAGCACTGAATGCCCAGCAGCAACCACAATATTTTTGATCTTTGACTGGTGTCACCGCTCCCATAGATCTCCAGTCTACTCTGAAAGAGAGTTTTGAGGTTTTATCTAACAGAGCTTTAGTTGTTTGTAATTGTTTTATCCTAAGTACAATATTATGTTAATAACTAGATATGTAGAAATTAAAAGTGTTTGTTACTATTTATTTATTATGGATAATATTAATTATATGAGTGACAGAAAATTCAAATTGTTAGAAGTAAAATATACTGAAATGGGGGTACAAATTATTGACTGGGCAAATAAATGTGAGCAAAACCTATATTACAAATGTGAGTGACCATTTATACAATTTGCACAATTGATCGTATAATTATTTAAGTGTGGTAATATAGCAAACAAATAAATCAAAAATTGTCTGACAATGTACTTCAAACGAGCTGCATTTTATTCAATACGGCGTGTTTATAAAACAAAAACATCTTGTGATTACAAAGGTCATCGGCAGCCGAATAGTATTTTCGATCATGAGTTGGAACCTTGCTCTCAACCTTAATACACTTTCTCGATACAAGCATATAATTGTATAAAATTAAACAATTCAATAGGTTTATGAATAAAAGAGTTTCATATTTATAAAGCAATAAAATAATTAGGTAATTAATTGAAATTGTTTTTTTAATTATTTATTTTTGTCACATACATTTTAGTACTGTAATAAACTGATTATTTCAATCACTTTCATTAATCTAATCCTAGGTACATAATATGTTTGTATTGCATTACATTATTTGTAGCTTTTTTTCTCCCACACAAAATTCTAGTGCCGTGGATCTCACCATTTGCACTGCTGACCTAGCACCATCTACAGTATGGCATGTTCTGGAAGATCCTTACTCCAGTGATCATTTCCCAATTAAAGTAACAGTAAACGTTAAGTTTAATATTAATATTAAAAAAAAATCGTCGAAATTGTTTTAACACTGGGTGGGCTGATTGGGACAGCTTTAGAACTTCTCTTGAGACATCTTTTCTGCGTGAACAAGTTCCTTCGGATATTGATACTATGACATCAATCTTAACCGAACATATAATATCTGCAGCTAATTCGTCAATCCCGCATGCATCATCATCTCGCAATCTAAAAGAGTCTCCCCCATGGTGGGACCCAGAGTGTAGTGCCGCAGTGCAAGATCGAAAAAACGCAATGCGAAAGTATAGAAGGGATATGTCGCTTGGAAATTACTTGGAGGTTAAGAGATTGCAAGCTTTGGTAAAGTGAATCTTACAACGTAAAAAGAGACAGGGATGGTGAAATTTTTGTTCCTCATTGTCACCAGAAACTGCTACCTCGGAGGTTTGGAACATGATTCGCCGATTTAGGGGCTCATTCTCTCAGCCAAATAAATCTTCCCAAATAGGAGAATGCATAGAAGATTTCCTGGATCGACTTGCTCCACCTTTTGTTGCTAACCAAATAGAGCCTCTTTCATTACATACAGACGATCCAACGGCAAGTTGGTTGGCAGAAAAATTTACAATCAATGAACTTCTATCAGCGGTAAAAAGTTGCATCTCTGACTCTGCCCCTGGAGTGGATTTTATTAACTACATGAACACTGTCCTGCCCCAGTTTTATCCACAATTTTATCCATCTACAATTTGGCCCTTAATTTATCCATAATTCCTCTGGCATGGAAAAAACAATTGGTTGTCCCTATTTTGAAAAATGGCAAGAACCCTTCTCTAGCATCTTCATATAGACCCATAGCATTGTCATGTTGTTTGCTCAAAATCCTGAGCTCATGGTGAAGGTGCGTCTGGAGTGGTTTGTGGAAAATAGGTGTCTCCTCCCCCCTCATCAACTCGGATTTAGGAAAGAAAAATCTTGTCTCGACAACGTAAGTATCCTGGTGACTGATATTCAGCTTGCTCAATTGAAACAAAAGAGCACAGTTGCGTGCTTTGCAGATATATCCAGCGCCTATGACAATGTCGATATTAATACTTTAAAACGAAAATTGAATAATATTGGATTCCCAAATTCTCTTACTAGCTTGATATTCGACATGTTTACCCAAAGAGAGATTGTGATCGACACTCCAGACAGTCAGGTACGTAGAACGGTTTTCAAAGGCTTGCCCCAGGGTTCAGTGCTGAGCCCTTTATTATTTAACATATATTCATATGACATTCATGGCCTCCTCCCAAATGATTGTAAATTATTGCAATATGCCGATGACTTAGTTGTATATGTGCATCATAAAGACATTAAAGTCGGAGCTGATCAATTGAGTCAGGTAATGAAGGGCTTGAGCACATGGCTTTCTGACAATAGTCTTAATCTCGCTCCGGATAAAAGTAAGGTAGTTGTTTTCTCCAAAAAACGGGATCCTCCCAACGTTGATGTTTTGTTTGAGGGAACTCAGATTCCTAGTGTGGATTCTGTCAAATTCTTGTGGATGAATTTACAGAGAAAGTTGTAATGGAACATCCACATAGACCTTATTGTGAGCAAATGTGAAAAAAACTTGAATATTCTTCGTGCGGTTTCGCGGGTTTGGTGGGGCGCACACCCCTCAACACTGAAGATGTTATACTCCTCTCTGATTCGAAGTCATCTGGACTATGGCAGCTATCTTTTGGATCCTTTACCAAAATATCAAGCTTACAAATTAGATAAGATTCAGTCACAGTGTTTGCGTCTTATATTGGGGGCAATGAGATCGTCTCCAATAGTATCTCTGCAGGCGGAAGTGGGCGAGATGCCATTATTCCTACGACGAAAATTCCTGGCATGTAAGTTCATTATGAAGAGAATCGAATACGTGGATAACCCACTTATTCTGAGTTTAAGTGCTTTGGCCAATAATTCTGCGGTGAGGAAACTACTTACAGAAAAGTTCCACCGTTGCTTGCCTCTTGTTTTCATTCACTTATGTCAGATATTCCAATATACCCCAGAGAAAAATTACCTCTATTCACGACCCCTTTCAAAGCTCTATCTTTTCTTCTTCAGATTGAGGAGTCAATAGGCATTTTCAAATCATATTCATCTCAAAACCATAATAGCAATAACCAAATATTCATGTCGACTACTGAAGAGAGATGGCCAAATCACGTGGCTATATTCACTGACGGATCCAAGTATTCCCAAGGTTGTGGCTCTGCTTTTTATATTCCATCACTTCATTTGGAAGGGATTTTCAAAATTCCTATCCTCTCTTCAATATTCACCGCAGAATGCATAGCAATGAAAGAGGCACTGCTAGAAATCATCCATCTAAAAATAAGTTTTTCAGTAATATACACGGACTCACTTTCACTTCTTCAAAACCTTAAATCTAATGCGAAAAAGTGTAGCAACAGTATAGTATTTGAAATCCGACATCTTGCATTCTATGCCTCATGCATGGGATATGATATTGTGTTCTGTTGGATCCTGTCTCATATTGGAATATCCGGAAACGAAGCCGTTGACCGCCTGGCAAAATTGGCCTGCACAGGCGGGTGCTTGCCTAACGCATTTTCCCAACCCACGGATGATTTCTTAACCACCATCATGAATCTCATAAGGTCGGAGTGGCACAGTTATTGGCAAATATCAGCAACCGGAATGTTCTATAAAAACATACAAAAAAAGATTCCATGTCGTCCGTGGTTTGAAATTGAACGACAATCAAAATTGGACATTTCCCTCATTTCTAGAATGCGAATCGGACATTGTTTGGTTGCCACCCACTTAGCAAGGATCGGAGTTTTCCCCTCCCCTGAGTGTGAATGTGGTATCAATGAGGAATCTCTGGACCATGTATTTTTCGAGTGCCCCAAATATGACAGATCAGAATTCCTGGATAATCTCGTGGAGGAATGCATTACATACCCCCTCAATATACAATTTTTACTATCATTGAACTCAATAGAGGTAAATAAATGTATGACAAAATTCCTCAAAGTAAATAATAAAAAGGTTAAGGTCCGTAAGATTTCATATCTGGGTCACGTTCTGCTGGGCGATAAGTATAGTTTGCTCCAGCTGATACTGATGGGGAAGATTGAGTGGCGGCGTGGTCCTGGTAGAAGGCAAACGTCTTGGCTGCGCAACATAAGAGACTGGACCGGGATGAGACGTGTGGGGGAGCTGTTCCGGGTCGCGCAAGACAGAGAAGCCTTTGCCAGAGTGATTGCCAACGTCGGGGGGACCTGATACGGCATGAGAAGAAGAAGAAATAATAAAAATATTTAACTTTTCGAGTCACTTTGTTATTGAATTAGAATAGGTATAATTAGTTATAATAGGTAGTTGTGTATTGTAAACAACAGCTGTGCGATGCATCGAATGAAGTATTGTCATTAGTGTTTACTACCCCGTCTTTATATTAAGGTTCATTTTGCTGTGAAACACCTCATAATTGTTTTTTTTTTAATACATATATCATTGTTAAAAACTCGTTCCACTCGCAAACGAGTGGATGGCCTTGATATGAATAGAATAGAATACATTATTTGTATATCTGCATTTGAATAAAATGTTAAATTATCTATCACATTTTCAAAATAATGTTACAAGTTTTTAATGTATTGTTAACATATGCATATAATTTTTTTAATGTACTGTAAACATATTCATATAAAAATAATAAAATACATTAAGATAATATAAATAATACTCAAATGTTAGTCATGCATAATGGATGATTTTATTGTACTACTATAATAAAATTGTTTTCCTGTTTTGTCATAAACTTAATGCATTTATTGGTTATCATATTGCAATGATACATTAGTGTATCCATAACAAAAATACTCAATAAATTTAATAAATTTTACACCATCATGTTACTTGGCTCATGTGGGGAAGGCAATGGCTAAATGCGATAATACATGTACACAAGTCTCTCCATGATGTTAGAAAGTTGGCATTTACATATGTTAGATGGCATATTTATTTGCTAAATAATTGAAGAATTGAATTATGATGTACATTATGTTTTACGATGCAATTTACTTTGAGCAAATTTATTAGCGTAATAATAATAAAAATTGAATAACTTGTATTGAATGATTACGATCCATAATATTAAATAAGGATTTTCTTTATCACTCAACTGAGAAATGCCATACTAAGCTGAGTTTTACATGAATTATTTTCCAAATTAAAGTATGTACTAGTAAAATCAAGAGTTATATACGACAGTTTGAAAAGTCGGTGATCAAGAAACGAAAAACCAATATACTAACCGGAATACATTTTATTTTTTGACAGTATCTTGTCGTAATGATACCGTTTTTCCAATAATGTTTAGACTTTTTTCAACCTTGGAAAAAATAATTCACACATTCCTCAAAACAGGCATTTGTGGCATTAGTGATCTAAGAATTTGAAGAGAGTCTCTTTTCACCAAGGCATTTTTTAAAATTAGGATAAAGGAAAAGTCACTAGGGGTCTAGTTACGATAATAAGGTAGATTAGGGAGCAATTTGTATTGAAATTAAACCAATTTAGAAGCTGGGATTGCTGTAGAGTGCATTGTCATAATGAAAAAAGCCTTTTTTCTTGGACAAGTAAGGATTCTTTCTATTAATTTTGCATCAAAACGGTCTAATAAATCAGCATAATTCTGTTCGTTGACCGTTATTACCTTTTCCAGATAGTTAATGAAGATTACAGAAAACTGCCCAAAATCTTTCTGGCCGAACAAACTGTTTTAGGCTTTTTCGGAGCATACAGAGGTGTGCAGATTATTAGACTCAACCAAAAATTTATAATTTTTTCATAATGTATGCTAAATTTTGGTGGCAATTTACAGTTTAACCGCAAATTTATTGTAAATTTATATCAAATATATTTACTCATATATAATAATTATAAAAATAATTAGTTGAAATTGTTTTTTTTTTTGTATCTGGCAACCATTAAACGACTGACCTGTAAAAAAACTATTATTCGCAATTTGGAAGCTGTCAAGTCTGGATTGCTATTCCGTGGTTTTAATTAAAATTGTTTTACAAGTTTTTGTTCTATTTTACTTTACATTGATTACTTTAGTTACTGTTTACATTTATTTACATTTTTACACATTATATACTGAATTAAACCGTTTCTTTTTGAACTGATATAAAATTTTGAAGTCATGGGCAAGTTGAGTGATTTTTCTTCGAGAAAAGTGGGGCAAGTTAATGTTTTATTGACTGAAACTGATTATTCGCAGCGGATAATAGCGAGTAAAATCAATATATCCCAAAAATCAGTCAGCAGAATAAAAAAATCTCTTCAAGAAAATATCACATACGGGAGCAACCGAGTAGGAAATTGCGGCGCAAAGTCAATCTTGACCTCCAGATCGAAAAGAAAACTAGTTTCCATGTCGCTGGAGAATCGAAAACTCACTTCGAAGGATTTAAGTTACCGAATCAGGGAAGAAGGAGTAAATATAAGTGCCTGTTGCGTGAATAGAACACTTGTAAAAGAAGGGTTACCAGCTCAACGTCCTAGAAAAAAGGCTAAAATCACACCAAGAATGGAAAAGCAACGCTTTATTTGGGCTAAAAATCTGGAACCCATGACTGGAGTGGATTGGGATAAGGTGCGAATTAAATATAACATGATTAATTTACAAAAGAGTTCAAAAACATGATAATTATTTCATGGTATTGAACTTCCGTGATTTATGCGTCAAAACGTAAAAAAATGTGTTTGAGTCTAATAATCTGCACACGTCTGTATTTATTAAAAGAAATCCACTGTTTAGACATTTCTAATGTGTAGTATTGTATCCAAGTTTCATCAACTGTAACATAATGCCACAAAAATTTCATCATGCCACCCATCTTGCCGATAACTTTTTCGTGTCCAAATGTTCATCCATGATATTGAATATACATATCATCGGTCTAACTTGTAAACCTCATATATTCAAATTTACATTTTTTACAGGAGAAGGTTAAAACTATTTATTATTAAAATGGGGAGGAATTTTAAAATTTTAACAATTACATTTAATAATGATTTTCCATTGCGTATGATTTGTATTAAAAATAATCAAAAATATAAATGCGTCCATACTTTTTTTTCAATAATTTGGATTTAAGAGTTTTTCACTCTTAACTCTCTAGTACTGGAACGGGATTTATTAGTTTTACAAAGAGTATTAGTATGGGAAAACAAGAACATCAAAGTGAAACAAGAACTTAATTTATAATTTTAAGATGACAAATATTATTTTTTTATATATATACATACATGCATACCATCACGCCGCTTCCCTCGCGGGGTAGGCAGAAAGGATCGAACGCCACTTCCTTCTATCCTTGCATACATCTTTCGCTTCCGTCACTGTCATACAATTCCTCATGCATACTCTCCTGTTCAATGTGCTCAACACATGAACATCCTACCAGCCTATAATCTATTTTAATGTGATAAATTGTTATAGTAAGTTCAAAAATCCTTCGGTAATATCCTTTTCAACTCGTCATACTTTCTCCGACATTAATGAGGCTATGATACAACATTTGTGGTAGAATTGCTCAGGTATCAGGAATCATAATTTGTATTTTATTATACCATTCAAATTACTGAATCCTCAACTTTTCTCCCCAGGTATAAAGTTTTCGAGAAATGAGCACTGTCGATTATTTAAAATTTGTCAAAACTCAAAAATTCTACACTGGACGTCTCAAATTTTTACATTCAAACTTGCACATATTTATAAATTCTGCTGGCACATTTATGTCCCTGGAAAACCATATTTTGTGAAATGGTCAAATCGTCAAAACAAAAATAATTGCCTTTGTAGTAGGTATAGGTTTGAGAAATTTAATTTTGAGCTGAATCTCGAAATTATAACACTGCTCGCAAATATGGACACATGTCTAACATTTGTCCTTTTTTAGTTTGAAAAAAGATATGTTTTCCTTTTCTCAAGACTTTGTAAAACTTAAATTGAAATAGCTGAACCATTTTTTTTATTTAAAAATAATACCTTAATGTGACTTAGAACGCCATTCAGGAAAGAGATAAGGATCTGATAAAGTAGCTCTACATAATGGAATTACAGTGAAAACAATTGATTAATAACATTCATAAGTTAATAATTTTTCTCCACAAATTAATGTTGAGAAATTTTGGAAACTTCAAAATTCCTAAAATTATCTTTCCGATTTTTGACCGATCATTCCCCTATTCCGAGTGTGTTCAATACATTATTTTGCACACTACATAATATAATGTTGTCTTTATTTTTAGGAAGATAATTAAAAAATGCACATAATATTATATCTATGTGAATTCTCTTGCGAATATTATCTGTTTTATTTATTTATTTATTTTATTCTTCACTATACATTGTTTACAATAATACAAATTAACATAGAAAATATCATTTATACAATTCAATGTACAGAGGGCGAGTTTATCACTAAAATGCGATGTCTTCCAACTAACCCGATTTTACTGACTTAACCATCATGTTTATAAAAGTCTTCTTTTGGCCCCAGTTAGTTGACCAAAAATCAGCAAACTTCTCCGCTCATCGTCATCTAACGTTGCAAATTTCAAAGTTCCTTTCTTTGTTAATTGATATTTGCATCTATTTTTAATTAATCTCTTATTTCCTGGTATTTTTTTTCAAAATACTGATTATTCTCATTCAACTCTCTCTAAAAAAAACAACACCGAAACTTCTGAATATGGTCGAATCACAATGCAAAGAAATTTATACCAGGCGGCAACACTCAACCAATATCTGTCGTACAAAAGGCGCGTAAATTGGGATTTGAGAGGTTTGCAAATTATATTGTTCTATGGACTGGATTTGCGTGTTTTTTTGATGACCATTTTTGACACAATTTCAATAATTTGAAAATAAGAGTTTCACACAGTGGTGAGGAATAAACTGTACATTTGATTGGTATCAAAAAGTCACTTTTGGCCAAATCGGGATTTACGTGGTTTACAAGTTAGACCGACGATATGTTTGAAATTTTTAACTTCCTAGTTATCTCACGCACTTTCTTATTATCACCTAGTTATCTGACGGTCTTCCAACATATCATGGACTTAAAAAAAAACAGTTGTAATCTCAGTTTCATGTCTAGAATGCTCTGCATCAATTGTGCTCATATAATCACAACGAAATTCTATAAACCATTTGTGAACCATAACATGTGATGGAGCAGAATCCCCATAATATCTATTCAACTTTTCTTCAGTTTCTGTAATATTGTTTTCTGGCACAAAAACAGTGTTACATCAACACACAATTTTTTTTCTCCATAATCAAAACACAGGATCATCATTTGATTTTCCAATAGAATATAATGTATTTAAAATGTCAGCCCCACCAAGTCATGGAGTTATCAAAATGCCCTTGTAAATAAACCATCTAATCTGTCTATACCATCAAGACATGTCTCACGAGTGGGAGAATAGCCAATGCAAACTGCACTTTACTCATAACATGAAATCAAGGGTGCCGTATATCGTATCCATCACCCGAAACTCCCAGCAAAAAGGTGCGTCAGTTGTAATTATTATAATCAAGTAACAAAAAGTATATTGTCTAAATACTTTAAATAGTAAAAAAGAATTACATTCACAATGTGTTGTATACTTCATCGCTGAATAGAAGATCAAATATAACGACATAAAATAAAAGATAGAAACATAACACAAACTGAAGATAAAAACAAGAAAACATAATTAAGCAAATAAAAACAGAAGAATATAAATAGAAGTACAAATAAAGTGTTTTCACTTTTACCTTGAACCTCATTAAATTTATTTTACTTTTACCTTACTTTCTGAACCTGCCTCTTCCATCTTGCGAATATAGGTTTGCCAAACATTCCGTGTGTCTTCATCTGTTGTTTGTTCCCGATTACTTGAGACCTATGAACCCGAAGATATAATTAATCTAATATACCAATAAAATATTAGTAGTAAATCCATTGGATATTGAGATCTAACCTGTTGTAACTGTTTAAGCCAAAACGTGTAGTGATGAATTCTGTATCTAACATATCTGAGTACTTGTTAGTACCCAGTGCGTAGGACACACTACCCGTCTTATATTTCTGATTGTGTTTTTCCACCTTTTGCCTTTTTTCTATGTAAATTGATGTTCTGATTTTATCCTCTACTTCATCATACTTCTTTCTATATCTTTCCTAAAATTTACAACAATACCCCCACTATATAAATAATAGTTATATGAAAGTAACAAATAATAGACATTATATCGGAATCTTTCATCCACAAGGGTTCCAATGGCCCAGATACCCTTCTTACACCATTTCTATGACAATAATGTGAGAGTGTTAAGAATGTTGTGGAAAGAGGTGACTCAATTGGCGCAGAGACGCTCTAAATGGAAGAGACTGGTCTCTGCCTTGTGCTCCCGAGATGAGTGTTAAAGGGTGAGATGATGATATCAGAAGATTGATGAAAATTATATATATTCATCAAGATTTTGGAGACTTCTGGGAGATATTGTTTCTGCGATAAACTCACTTATTGCACAATGTCATTTATTTACAACACCTTATTTAATAACTCTGTAAATACTTTTGATCTATATTGTGCAATAAAGAGTATTATTATTTACAACACCTTATTTAATAACTCTGTAAATACTTTTGATCTATATTGTGCAATAAAGAGTATTATTATTTACAACACCTTATTTAATAACTCTGTAAATACTTTTGATCTATATTGTGCAATAAAGAGTATTATTATTTATAACACCTTATTTAATAACTCTGTAAATACTTTTGATCTATATTGTGCAATAAAGAGTATTATTATTATTACATGCAAATTTTTTTGATGTCTTATTTTTATAAAAAATAATATTTCGAATATTGTAAATTTTTACTTTTTTTTTAGCATTGGTAGATGGCATTAAACGAAACCGTTTTTTGCAGATTCTTTTTCTGCCTATTATTTTTAAAGTAAGTTGTACGTAATTTAATTATATTCAGATATTTGGCTAACAGAAATATTTTACATGGGTTAAAAGTTTCCTGAAAATGAAAATTAATCCACTCCAATACTAATAAAAAAGTATTCGTCCTTGTATTGCAATGGGTTAATTTACAATTTCTTACCTTAAAACGTTTCCACTCATCCTTATACAAACTTGGTGACAATTGTGAATGTGCTACAACTATGAGTATTAATAACACAATGAGGAACTTCATTTCTCTACTAAAATATATGAAGAAATGAATTATTATTATTTATTTATTTCATAAACACGATGTTATAGGTCAACCTGGAAAATGTTAGAAAACATAGAAAGGTCAAAACGTCTCCAAATTTGTTGGAAAAATATTGTTACCTATGACTTATATGACCTTTTTCCAGTGATTTACTTAGATTGTTTTCCACTTATAAAATAAAACATGATTTAATTGGAATAGTGTATTTATACGGGTTAATTTTTTTCATTCTCGTTTTTATATGGCATTACTTATCAACATACATTTTTTTTATTATTTATTACAAATTTGATTGAAATCTTTAAATCGACGTTATTCGGCTGATTGCACTTTTTCACTAGCATTATCTCTTCCAACGTTTTTTTCGAAAAATCTCTGTCCTATAGAAAAAAGTTATTAACAACCTGTTGCCTACAAAGTTATTTGAATGACCCCTTCAATTATTAATATATGATCTCAAGAGTATTTTCCAAATCTTAAAAAAGTATATTGGGTAATGGTTTATTCCCTCAAAAAATGTGATCATTCAATATTTTTTTCATATTATCAAAATTCAATAGGTTTTTTGCTGCCAAACAAAAACTAAATGACACAGCATGCTCAAAGCATGTCAGTGATTTTTCAGACATGATATTTTAATAAGAAAAATTTATTACATTCAAGCTACAATGCAGAAAATACAAAAAATAAGGAGAAATATCGGTCTACCCTCATTTTAATAAAAATGTAGGATTATCTACTACTACCATAACATCATGAGATATCGCAAAAGTGGGGTAGCCAGTAAAAAAGATACACCTACTAATTGCAAGTAATAAACATGGAGATTGCCCTCTCCGTATTGTAAAAAATAAGTTGAATTCAGGATGGGTGACGTGCCTCATTTTTGAATTGCAGATGTTTACTGTCTCTTAAGTGAAGTTTTTCAAACACCTGCCTTTTCAGGGAACTCGAAAATGTACAGAAAAGAATGGAAGACCTATTTTTTACCAGAGATTCCACGTAGCAGGAAAATATTTTGCTTTCTCTAATATAATTAAAATATTTGTTTTTATTATTTCATTACCTTCACTTGTTAAAATATATTTTATTTAATCATTACATACCAAACACTACTGTATAAATGTTATGCACTTGTTTTGTTCCCAGCACAATAAAGCACTTTAGAAATACCTATTTGTTTTTAAGTTGTTTCTTTATAAACATCAAATAGCCTTTTCCCATTAATTATATATTACGCGACTTTTTATCCATTATTTTTTTTACCACTTAATGTTGTATTATCATGTGCTATAAAAAATCAATTTATAAAGTTATCTTGTTTTTCAAAGCCTTCTATTCCATACAAGCAATCAGGGTTAATGTTATCTCCATTTTCTTCATATATTTTGAAATATATATTTTTGTTTGCATTTGTGCAGCTGAAATAACTTATTAAAAAGCAGGTATTTGTAATGCATTACGTATCTTCAATACACCACGCATCCTGCACGAGATGTTGTAATGGTGTAAACAAATAGATAAAAAATATATACAAGTGAAGAATAAGAAAGATTTATCTATTCTTAATACATTACTGAGCATATAATTCATTTAGGGTACTGAGTGGCTTAAATAATTGGATAAGTAGCTGTGTTTGCGAAACCACACCTATTTGCATTTCTTTGAATGTTCATATAGCCATCTTCTCCCCAGTCTGTTCCCCAAGAGTTCTTCAATATCCAGTATTCTCCATCGTCATTGGTACCGTAACCAACAAGCAACACCTACAAATTAATTAGTACCATGTGTTATGAATCAAAAGTTTTATAAATTATGTTTAAATAAATCAAAATTGAATAATAAAAATTATCATTTCCAAATATAAACAGTCAATACAATAAAAATTTTAACCAAAAGACAGGCAATAATGTAATAATAAAAAGGTAATTAGCAACTGCTAGGTTTATTATTTAAATTACATGTAAAAAATAAACTAAATTACATTATAAAGTCCTTGTGTAAAATAAATAGCTCCAACCTCATGCAAAAATAAATGTTGAGGCTTTTGGAATCTCTGTTACAAATCTTTTACGTGTTTCTTAAAATTTGCCATTGATCAATTTTGGAAACAAGCAGAAGCAGTCTGTTCACTCCGAGAATCAAACCCACAACCCCTCACTTACAAAGCAAGGTCAAGGTTTTGCTAGTCAACCTATTTGAATAGATAGGAACGTTTTACATGGTACACATACATATGTGAACTTCCTTTAGGAATATATGATACGGAGTTTTAACACTTATGAATCGACACGAGACTTAGTTAAGAATACTCTTTAAGCCCGGGCAACGTTCCTAATGCCTCTGTATCATGTTAATAACATATCCCTAAAATTTTTGAAATTTGTCAACATTACTTTTTATAATATTTTATGGGTATGTGGAATAAATAACTGTATTGTAAGTGTATTATGTCAGTCTGTGTTTTTTTTTTTAATTCTATTTCTATATTTTTTATTCTATTTCTACAGTATTTTTATACACTAAATATATAAATATAAGTGAAAATATATTTTTGTCATATTCTGAATGATCTTATATTTATAATTTGTAAATTTGAATTGTATATCAAATATATAAACTTGAACAAAAATTGAACATTGAAAATAAAATTAATTCGGATGGATGATTCTATGCTGAGAAGCTCGGATGGCGATGGTTTAACATTACAGTTCTTAGTAAGAAAATCCAATTTCTGGCACCCGATTGTGTAAAAAATTCAAATATGTCTACTATATCAGAAAACTCATTTCCGTTATATACTTTATAGTATATATGTATTGCTGAGTTGTAGCTGTGTAAGGTTTTTGAATCAATTTGAATAGTCAGATTAGAAAATTTGACTTACCGCATGATCTGCATCGTCATCTGGAGAGCACTCAGAGTCATCGAATAATCCTGATTCATAATTTTGAAATGAGTCTGTGGTCGCAATCTGTACAGATATTGGTCCAATAGTGGCCAAAGCATTTTTCAGATCATCTTCGTTGCCATTTTCAATGTATTTAAAATCACTTATAGTAGCTCCAATGAATTCTGGTTTATACCTGCAACAGTCAAAATCATCTTCTGTGTATTGGATTGCATAACTGATAATTATATGATTCTTTTTAATAACCATTAGGCAGTAAAGTAGACCTAGATATAAGTGTTTCATTCATTTATACCATCATAGTATTTAGAACAAACTGTATAAATAGGTGGAGGTACTTACTTGCATTCATTACTTTGTTCCTCATATGGATAACTGTCCTCAGTGTCTATACCATTGTTTTTTTATCACATACCCATAAGCTTCTTGTACATAACCTCCACCACATCCATCGTCACATTTATAAACACAATCCAAAAGATTTTGTTCTGATAGGGACACCAGTTTACCAGTCTTGATAAAGTGCTGACCTTCTATAGCACCAGTCTGAAAAATCCCATTTAAGTGTTGAAGTTTGTCTGTTGTGACCTAAGCAATAACATTTGTTAAGGGAAAATTACTCTCCACTTAAACTCTCAATTCTTCCATTTTATTTTTTATAATCAATAAATTTTTCCATGGAGTCGCTGGCAAAGAAAAGGGTCCCAGAGCAGGTACTTTTAAACATCACATATAAAACATTCAACATCTTCAATTCATTGATAAGGTTGAATTAAACAAATTCTGTGTGTCTCATCTGTTATTGGTATGTAGTTTGTTCGCTAGTTACTCCACTTGTGGAAAATGCTATAATATAATGGTATATAAATGTATGTATTTAATCAAGAAAGAACTGACAAAATAGATAATAAAATAAATTGTTAGTGTTCACTCAGTAGATACTCATTTTCATACATCATCAATACCATCATGCCATTTCCCATGCAGGATAGGCAGAAAGGTTCGAGTACCATTTACACCTTATAATAATAATTATGTAGGCAATTTTTTTTAAGATGTGTCGTTTTGTGGTAAAATCACCCATATAATACCCTGCGTACACTTCTCGCTCCCATCACTCGTATAATTTACACACTTGCCATTCTATTCAATGTGTCCAACACCTATCCTTCCTATAGGATCTGATTTACATGATCTTGCAAATTGATTCTTAGGTGGCCACATCTCTGAGCTATATATACATAGTTTTCCTGTCCTCATTATTTCTTTTCGCATTCTCAAACCACCATTAGTTTACTCATATTCGTTATTGTTATTAAACCAGCTTTTTAAACTTACTGTGCTGAAAGTCCAGCATGAACCACAATCTCCCTGCATCTTGATTTCAGTCACTGCTCCCTTCTCCCTCCAATCTATACTATCTGATGTATCAATATTATCTGAAACATGCTTTGTACCACCTAATAGTTGTTTATCACTCTTAATTAATCCTTTAGGAACCTCGTGAGATAACAAATCTGTAAACCTATTGACACCCATTTTGAATGATACAAGACCTTTCTCATATTTTTGGTTGTGTTCCGTAATATTCTGATATTTATCCACAAATATTTTCATTCTGAAATTCTCCTCATCTTTACTCGTATATTGCTTTTTATACTTTAACTGAAATAAATCACAGAAATACACAATTAGTACAATGTATTTAAAAATTAATCATAGCTAGAACAATACCTACACATGAAGCTGTCATTGAAGTTTATAAGACGGAATATTGAAGTTGTCAGTATTGAATCTGGTAGTTGAATTGGATAAAACACCCCTCGCAAATGAAAAATGTGGTCACATTATTAAGATAAAAAAAATATACTAAAGATTATATTTTTAATCCTTATATAATGATTACATAGTACCCCCTATTCTATATTAAGAATGTTCCTAAATTTTATAAAAAATATTGAAAATTACAAGTTTTATTTATTTATTGCTACAGTGGACGGCCATAATAGCCTTTAATACAAAAAAAGAAATAAAAATATATACAAAATCTAATTTATGACAAAAAACAAAAATGTTTGATTTATCAAACACTAGGAAATACACCATCTAAAAGTATTGCACTTAACACCAAGTATTGAATATAAGAAATGCATTTTTTCTAAGTTTCCAATTACTTTATTTATGTATTTTTTATATACCTATTATGATTTTTTTGTACATTTTTTTTTGTATAATAGTAAAGAATATAAGTACCTTGAATTGATTCCAATCTTCGTTGCTGGGGGGACTAAAAGACACACAATAAACTGTTACAGTCAAAGCCAGAATCGCTTCAAGGAACTTCATTTTTTCTTCTAGAACAGTCAAAACTTTAGTCTCTAACTAAAAATAAGATCGTTTTCAAATGTAATTACTTGACAGTACCTTATAGCTTTGTCTGAAACATTATTTTACTCGTCTGTATCATTAATTTAGATATGATATTTCTTGTACTTTGTTTTCAAACAATTGTCTACGTGAATAAAAATGAAAAGTGTGTATAAAAAAGTTCAAATTTTTTTAAACTTATTTTTTAATTTATTCAAAATAACAAAAATGTTTTTCTTTTCGCTTACCAAACAGTTCAGGTTCGGTGGAAAAAACACAAAGCAGAGAAGAGTACTGAAGCTAAACTTGATGAGACTATTTATACTCCGCATGAATCATAAAAATGTCCAACTGGTATCAAAGGCTTAAGGGACTTGAAAATCATTGCCTTTAAATAGTAATATCTTAATATTATTTTTATTGTACATTATATAAAGAATAATTTGAAAATATAAAAAGGAAAATTTATTACTAAAATAATTAATAATATGCATCTTAAAATATTCCAGTACAGTAAGCGTGTTTTAAAGATTAACAGGACTTCACAGCCAGAATTTAATTTGAAATCGTTCGACTATATGCAAAAAATTGCCTAAAAACAGGTGTTTACTCCAAATTTTAACTTTTAAACTACGTACGAACCAATAAACTACGAAGCATTAAAAAAATACTGTCTCTCTTTTTGCGGTAAGTGAAAAGGGAGATAAAGAAATGAAGTATATTTCACTCATTATCTATACACCACTTGGTCACTAACACACGTAAATATAGTTAATATTATGTCCGAAAAACTACGAACATTAAAAAATCACTGTCTCTCTTTTTGCGGTAAGTGAAAAAGGAGATAAAAAATGCGACGTACGTGATGTATATTTCACTCATTATCTATGACACCAAATGACACAAAAATCATTGCGTACAAAGACATAATTTTTAACAAGATTGTGCACTCCATTGAAAAAACGGCATGTATAATGCAATTGATGCACCAGAGGTCAACAAGGCCCACCTGCGAGAGAGCATTCATGCCCCAAGAGTTATAAATAGGCCTACATATACCTATACATGAATATAGCAAACACGTAGGTAGGTAGACTATTATTATTTTTGCTGGATAGTGGTAGGTGTTTACTTAATTGGCGTTCCCTTCTCTCTGCTTACTCCACATGGGATGTGGCGTGAGGGTATAGATAGATTCATCAAATCATTGGTCATAAAAAAGCTTATT
Source organism: Athripsodes cinereus (assembly GCA_947579605.1). Classification (NCBI taxonomy): domain Eukaryota; kingdom Metazoa; phylum Arthropoda; class Insecta; order Trichoptera; family Leptoceridae; genus Athripsodes; species Athripsodes cinereus. The sequence goes on from OX388316.1 coordinate 20,781,926, forward strand.
AGCTTTACATGTCTACCTTGTTGTATGTACATATATGTGGGCGTATAAGTGGGTATATTTCCAATAAAGTACTCAAATACTTTTTTTTTTAATAATACTCAGTTTTATTCTGCAACAATTATATAATTTATATTATACACCTTAAAAAGTACACGTAAAGTAGGTATATTTGAGTTTATCCATAATTTGTTGCACCATTCTGCATTGAGTTGACCATAATTTATTCTTTCTTCTGGGACGTCAAATTAAGTGACAATGATGGCTGCCTTAAGAAACGGCGACTGTGGCACCAGTGCTGCAAAAGTATAAAAGAATATTTAATATGTTTTTCCCTTGTTTATTATTTTTGACTCCACCATTAAATTGCAAACAACAAAAAGGCCGGGATTTGGAGAGAATGATTCATGCATCTTTAGTATCACAAAAAAAGATTTGAGTCATCATAATCCAAGGATAAATTTACAATCTGTCCATATATTTGCAGAGTATTTTTTCATCATCGAAATAAAACAAAATTATAGCAATAAAGTGATTTAATGTGTAATCGTGTCTTATGGCCGGTTTCAATAACCTATCTATCCGTGACTATCGATTGAAATGTATGATTCAAAATATAGAACACAATAGATTTCAATCGACAGGAGCGGATAGATAGATTATTGAAACCGGCCAATAATGCACAGTCTTATTAAAGTACAATGTCTTTGTGCTAAAATTTCACGTGGAAATGGAATGTCAAAATATAAATATTATATGTTTCCATAGTAACCATACATGCAAAGTGGTTTCTGCAAATATGTAAATATCTAATATGCATATTTAGAAAACTTCGAATACTCATAATAATCTAAAAATCAAATGCATGCTGAGATATATTTTTACATTAAACCTTTTTCTCACTATTGATTCACAAACTAATTTTATATTATTACTTATTACATTTATGGAATACTTAAATCATTCGCAAACTAGTGAATAGCATCATGAATAAATACATAAAATAAAATAATAATAATTGTACCAAAGCTTGTTTTAAAACATACATATGTATCCGAGATTCAAACATGTTGCGTGTATTCATATATCAGCTTATTTGAAATAGTAACATGAAAATAAGATAATACGTGCTGATTTTACTATATACCTAAATATCAGGATATCAGTTAAGAACTATGTACTTACATTTGCAAATGATAATTCAAGTCTTAGTAATTCTCCATCACCATTTTAATGTCACTAATCATCTAATCATCTGATAATCTGGAAAGTATAAAACATAAAGAATTTATTAATTTATTCTATCAGAAACATTGTTTGCTTACTCTCTCTCTCTCTCTCTCTTTTTGGGATTGCACCCAATATATGAGTGATGCTGCATTGTTTGCTTACTCACGCGTATTAAAATATTTTATTTTTAATAATTACTTTAGGAAAGGTTACGTTACAAAAAAAAAAATATGTCAAAAACGATATAATATAAATCAACCATTATAATATACTCACTCATTTTGATCATGTGAATAATATGTAGCTAATTTATTTTTTCTTAACATTCGTAATGACTCTTTCGTCATTTTAAATAATGAAAAAATTAAAATAAAACTATAAATCAGTGTATTTAGTATATTTCTGATTTAATACTAATACTCACAAAAATAACAAAATGTTGCTATGACAACAATATTGACATCGGTGAATGTCATTCTGAGGAGTTCATACACAAAGTTACCTACATCAACTCTAGAACATTGAAACTAAGAAAACAGCATACCTAAATAAATTTGGTGAATTCTTTGCAGAGTAGGTACCGGCAGCAATTTAGATCCCTGATACCGGATATATTTCTATGTATTTGTATTATTTTATCATAGTCTTTGTAAGGTATACGAACTGTAATTTAGTGTTAAGAGCATATTTTCTGTATTCATCTTTTAATAATTGGATATTAGCTGGCACTTTGCGTTTATCATTAGAAAAGAAATATGTTGCAACTAATAAGCAAAAAGAGAAATAGGCGGATATGCTGAGGTCAATCTACAGTTTTATTAAGTACACAAACAAGTTCACCAACATTAAATTAAAAATAAAAAAATACTAATTTATTTGAATTAATTATATAAAACACTTATTTGTAGTGTTTAAACTGTGACTTTTTATTGATTAAAAGTCACAGTGGATATAATATAAATAAGTGATTTATTTGTAAGTAATTCAACATGAATTTCCACCGAGAACCGTCGGTTGAAAATATCAACTTCACTGATTTATTTTACTTCATTCATAGTTAAATATTTGTGAAAAATGGATCGGTGTGCCTTTACTTGTGAACTCCTCATCTATAGTACTGAACACTCATTCTCGTATTCGTCGATTCGCATTTTGACAGACATGGAAATAAATATTATTTAGGTATATTAAGTTATAATGTTTTTTTTTATGAAAAAAAAACATTTATATAGGGATTACTTGATGACACATATAAAAATATGTTTCCTTGGTAAAAATCAAGTAATCTAGTGCTGTAATTATGTAGTTTCAAGCATAAAACCATCTCTATTTTTTAATAATTTTAAATAAATAATCAGACGCAGATTCAACAGCGTGCCGACTCTTTGGCTCGGCTGGCCGAACTAACCCGATTTTTGAGTTCTACGGAAATTTTCATAAAAACTTTCCCGCAAGCGGAAAATTTAAAATGAAAATTTCAAAATATAAATAACACATCACGCTATTATAATCATATGACAAATTATTCAATTAAAATTGTTTTAAATATGTTTTCCTTATTCGAACTTGACGAACTAAAAATTATATTTTCTTATGTGCACGTCACAAATCCCATTTTTTTCGCATATTAAAAAAAATACGGCTAAATATTACCCAAATTTAAGAAAAATAAGTTTTTTCTAAAGCATCCTTGGAGCAAAATTTACTTCATCATTTATGTAACCTCTAAGATGATTGTCTTAAAATACCTCTGCTAGTCGTGATGAAATTTCGGAAGGTGTTTTTCAATCGATAATTTCTACATGAATCTCTCGGTTATTTTTTTTATTATTATTAAAAATACATTAAAATATGTTCAAATTTTGATATTATCAAAAACAAACAGTAAAAATATCATCTCGATCACGAAAATATTGCAATTAATTAATAATCAATGTTGAAAAATGGTTGCGTAAAATCATGTGACAATTTCGAGTTCCCTACCTATCAAGGGCTCTTAAATAATAAAAAACTTTGGTATGGGCACTTTGTGTGAAGTTGGAAAAAACACCTTTGGCATAACATCAAATTTTCAAATACTTTTTAATGAAATAATAGAAAACATTAAAAATATACATGCAATAAACACAATTATATCATCACAGCAAATCCCGCAAAAAGGGTAGCCAGCAGACTAGCTGCACATAATAAACATGCAAACTATCCTCACCGTGGCAACAAAAACAATACAACACTCAGGGTGGGTGGATGCAAACCTCATGATTGAATTTGAGATGTAAAATGTCTTTATACCCTATTGTATACATAAAAAAATCTATTGTACGCTCTAAATTAAGCAGAGCTTGTGCTTTGAGGGATCATAGGGTTATTTATTTTTTAATTGTGTCGTTGCACATAGTTAGGTAAATATAAACAATTGTTTCTTTCTACTATAGATTATGAATCGTGAGAGAGACGTCTTTTGACTTATCAGGTCATTATTAATCGTGAAAAGTCAAAAGAGGTCTCTCTCATGATTCATTTTATTTTTTCAATTATTCATTGTTTACTGTACATTGATTACCAACAATTTTATTAGTCCATAGTAGAAAGTAACACTCGTTTCAATTTACCCCAATCATTTATTTATATTTAATAAATTTGATTAATCAGTACAATAATAAATGTCATATACATTCATGCTGCAGGGGGTACAGTGTGTGAGGAGTTTAGGCAAGCGGAGGACAGGGCGCAGTGGAGGAGCTTGTCGCTTTGTTGAGGTCATGGTGGTCGCAATCCTCAGCATTGAAGGACCGACTTGGAAGAAGAACATTCAATAACTTACCATTTATAATAAAAACAACTATCAACGACATAACAATTACATCCCTAACACCTATACGCCACCTTCTCACTGAAATTACTTTTTATTATTTAGAAAACAATTACTTAATTTATCTGAACGCTTAAATTTATTTTCCTTCTTTAAACTATTGTACCATCCCATGTCTTTTTCGAGGACACTTTTATTCGGCCTCATAATCTTGGACACTCGCTAATACTTTTTACCGGATATAGCTTTCGTATGAAATTGGTCTTTACAAGATGAATAATGCAAAGGTTTAGAATCATAAATGATCCTATAATAGGAAAACTTTGGTTACTTTGAGAGATAGGAAGATAAATTAATAGATCACCTACAAAAAAACTAAAGTTGTTGGCAAAGTTGAAGGGTCAGCTTTCCTAAAATGGAGGGCACAACTAAGATTAGAAAGCCCTAGGTAGACACTGGGTAGAAGTGGAATCTCTCCACACCTTGGATCCTCTCAAGATCTTAGACTTCATAAGATGTCTGGGACTTGAGGGTGCGCTTTGACGGGCAACACCGGGAAAGCTGAGTAGGGGGAGTTCAATAGATCTTATAGGTCGCGGTGTATATTTTACCCCAACAATAAAATAAAATAAGATTAGAAAAAAAATTGAGTTTTAATTAGAATACTAAAATTATTTTAGACACAGAGAATAAGTAAAAAGTTAGGTATTGGTATTATATTTTTCTGTCCTTACTGATAAAAATGACTATAGGGGATTTTTAAACAAACATTGATATTTTATTAAACTTACATATGAGCATCATGGAATATTTTGTAATATCCTTTTTGTGTAAATAATATGTTCCACGGAATCTCTAGCAAAAATTAGGTATATGAAGCTCTTCTGTAAGTTTTCAAGTGTCCTGTAAACGGTAGGTGTTCATTGAACATCATGAATAAGTTCAATTCTGGAATGAGGTATGCCACTCCAATTCAGGAATGAGGTTTACCACCCATTATGAATGTCATCATTTATATATTGTCACTGGGAGGACAACTTGCATTTTTAATACATTTTTAATACCTATTTGTGAAATATGCCGTGATGGTGTAGATAAACAAAGATAATTCCAATTTATATTATTATGATTGGCTTTTGAGATGCTTGGGCAAATTAATAAATAAATCTCTAATTACAAATGTCTACCATGGATACAATATGCTACACTCTACACTGCACTACCGTGACATTGTAGCAAGAAAATATTCAAAAGAGAATAAATTCTATTTTTATATCTTAGCAACAGATGTATTAATAACGATGAATATTATCCCACACTGTTTTGGCACCAATTGTAAGGAAATTGAATTTTTTTAATATAAAAGCACATTTCTGAGACAAATTTCGCCCTAAAAAGTTTTGCTTTGGGTTGAGTACACAGGAATTTAGAACAATGAAACAAATTATTGGTGAAATTTTTTATTTACCTGAAAAACATATAAAATTATAATATCAAACATATGTACCCTGTTAAAGTTATCATTATGTTTTTGTCTACATTATTATGGATCTAATAGTGTTTATTATATTAAGTGATGGTTGTGTTCTCTATTCAGGTCTCTCTATTACGTTTATAGATTTTTAATGTTGTTTATTATAAAATTTTATCATAAATAAATGTTTCTTGAAAACTTGTAAAAAATTAATATCATCAAGTATGTAATTATCGTTTGCTAAGCCAGTGTTCAGGAATATATGCAACTAGTATACTGTATATATTTAAACAAGTGGATAGGAAGCGTATGTAGCCACTCCACACATATTGCTCTGGTTTCTTGCAATGCGTATATATCCTTCTTCTCCCCAACCTTCACCCCAAGAATTCTTCACAATCCAAAAATCTTTCCCGTCTTTACTGGTACCATAGCCAACAGCCAACACCTGGAAAATAAACATTAAAAATATGAACATAAGGGATTGGATTTGTGGACTTTGTTATGTATATTTTTCATGTGTTTTTACTTTTTTTATACTTATATGTTTTAGCATTTTTTCTTTTGTCATCTTTTTTTAAATAAAATACCTCAAATGTATGTTTATTAGTCAGTAAGAAAGGGATCTTGATTGGTTTGCTCATTGTTGTAATTAATATTGTTATATCTGTATGCTGGAGCGAACTACACCATGTGACTTATAAACATACTATGTATGTATTGTAGTCCTTATTATGCTCTTTTAAATGACATATTCATCTGTCTTGAAAATGAGTTATATTTTGAAATATCCATAAATAAAAAAAATATGTCAATTTTTTGTTAAAGCAAAGCAATGCTATTTTAATGCAATATTGTGAAATTTTTCAAAAAAGCGTGAGATATGATTAATAACAATCATTCACAATAATTTTTAAGAGTAATTTTGTATTAACTAACATGTGAGAAGCAAATATAAATTTGTAGAAAAAACTTTGAACGGCCATACTGAAAAATGCCATCCATTGAGTGTAGTTGCTCCGGTGTGCAGATTTATTGTTATAACTGTAATCTGTATGATCCATAATGAGAACATCAATACTCACCCCATGATTTAGATGAAATGGGTCACATTCAGGGTCATCAAAAATACCAGAATTGTATTTCATAAATGCCTCATTTGCATTAACACCAATTGACACGGGTCCAATAGTGGCTACAGCATCAAGAAGATCATCCTCGTTGTATTCTTCAATTTGTTTATAATTAGAAATTGTAGCTCCAACATTTTCAGGTTTGTACCTAGAATTTATAAAAAATAATTATATTTATGTGCTTTGGCATGTAAATGACTCTTTAATGTTGTCCATTAATAATAATATATATTATGCTATATAGTGTATGCTGTGGCTTTTTTCTTTCTGGGACATCCTTGTCCATGGAGCGCTTCCAGTTGCATCTGCGGGACCTACCAGTGCTCTTAGGTTCTGGTAATTAATTAGATGCTTCAGGGTGCTAACAATTATACAGTGTGCAAGTATAAAATAAAGAGTTGGGGGTATATTTTGTCGTTGCATATTTAAAATGGCGTATGTAAATTTAGGAATGTTTTGACATTTTTAAAATAACCTGCTTACTATGACTTTTCGACCATTCTTAAAAGTGTTTCACAGCATCAAATATTAAAATTTAATATTTGAAGTAAAATATCACATGCCGATAAAAAGTTCAAACAACAACAACTCTAATGAACAGTTTTTTAAGAGCATGCCTAAATGAAAATGGTGGCACATTCACCATTTTAAATATTCAACAACAATTTGTTACTTAACACCGTCATAATATGGAATATCTATAGTCATGGAGATATGTTTCAATTATCAAAAATGTTATGCCATTTATACCTACTGCTATCATCTCTCAGCAAGGATTGTGAACAATATGATTGTTTTTTCAAAATTTATATTAATTGGAAATAATTTTTACCATAAATTAATAGTATGTACAAACTATACCTGCACACGCCTTTCGTGTCTTCATAGGGATAACTTTCTTCAGTGTCAATACCTCCATTTTTAATAACATATTGAAAAGCTGAGACCATTAGACCTCCGCTGTTACAATCGCCTTCTTTATTAACACAGTCCACAAGATTTTGTTCAGACAGGGACACTAGCTTACCAGTCTTGAGGAAATGCTGACCTTCTATAGCACCAGTCTTGAAAAAATGCTTTCTCTTATTTTCACAACTTACAATATTTAAATTATTTGATAATTCCCTTGTAATATAAATATAACTAAGTCATGAAGCTGAAGCAGGACAATAGAGGGCCTCAAGATTCATCAAAACAACAACCTCGTATGTTTGTTCATATTGCTCAGTTTCTGAGTTATTAGCATTTTTCAAACTTTTTTGTAAATCTTTTATTAAAAACTTTATAAATAAATACATAAAAATATTAAGTTTACACACTTTTTGACTTTCTTAGCCAACTAAGTGAAAAAATTTGGTTTTATTAAAATATAAATTATTTTAGAAAGTAGACAAAATGCGGAAATTTTTGTGATAGAAGCTAAAAAATATTCTCTAAGTTTTTGAAATATTTGCATATTAAAACATTTCACATTTTATTATTTTTCTGTTTCAAGTAAATTTTTATATTTGATGTTCTGAACTGTATTTCTATATTTTGTTATAATCTGTAGAATGTTTATCTGGCTACAATATATAGAGTACATTGAAGGAAAAAATAAGTGAAAAAAGAAAATAAATTAAACATACCGAACTAAATGCCCAGCATACACCACAATCTTCCTGACTCTTAACGTCAGTTACTGCACCCTTTTCCCTCCAATCTATACTATCTGGATACTTGATATTAGTTGAAACATGTTTTTCAACTTTATTTAATCTTTCGTCTTTCATGGTTAATCCTTTGGGAATCTCGTGAGATAACAAATCTGCAAACTTATTGACACCCATTTTGAATGACACAAGACCTTTCTCATACTTTTGGTTATGCTCAGTAATCTTATAATAATTATCCATGAATATTTTAATTCTGAAATATTCCTCATCTTCATTAGCATATCGCTTGTTATGCTTCAACTGAAATAAATCATAGATAAGTATGTATAGTTATCATGTCAACTTATAATGAAGTATATTATATTGGTTAATCGAAAGCATTTTTTTAAAAAGGGAAAATTAATCCAGAATTTTGAGATCACTCTTAAATGATACAAATATAATATGATACATTGTATTACCTTAAACTGTATCCACTCTTCCATTATAGAAAGGGGTACACAGTGAACTGCCACTAGGCCAACCAGGAACACCAAAAGGAACTTCATTTTAAATGTTTTATACTGGAATTATGTACAAATATGTATTGTTATTTATTGAAATAACATTCTAAACAATCAATTAGGATTCTGAACAAAACATAAGTCATTGCTAATGATTATATGGTGCGAAAGTATAAAATAAAGAATAAAGGATACATTTGTTACTTAACACCGAAAAGAACATAACAAAATAGAAGCCCCATTGCATTATCTCGGCCAATTGTCTTTCACAATAAATGTAAGCAAAATAATCACACAATAACATTATTTTCTTTAGCAAATGATTACTGCTGAGAATACCTTGATATTATTGTTATCTTTGGAAATCTTTAAAAAATTCACTCTGCACTGCGGCCAAACAGCTTTTGGCCAAATCGATCTCGGCGTGAAAAAAAAAAAAAAATAAAAAAAAAAACAAAAGTGGGAAACAAAAAAAGGCAGAAAACTTAAATTAAGACATGGTCAGCCTGTTTCAGCAGATGTGATGGTATCATATCCAGTCATACAGAGTATTTAGCTTTCAAGCACTATCTTTCACATCAGAATACGGAATCAATGGGATATCTATATTTATGAATAAACCCACACGCTGTTTCATTGATATGAGCTGTATATCTTAGAAGGAACTAAAAAGAATCGTTCGGGACAGCTTGGAGTGGAAAAACAATACTGTAACCCAATTCACACGAGGATTGAAACCAGAGAGAGAATGGCATCCCCTAGTTATTTATTATCATTAAGCAGTCGAAGGCAAAGGCTATTAGGTAGTATCAACTAAGATCTAGAGTAGCTAAACATAAGCCCCTACAAAGGTTGTTCGATTATTGGAAGTATCATTATTTAGTATTTAACATAGGCTTGCTCCTCAAGTCTCCCATAATGGACTGCAGAAAATGTTGTTAAATGACAGATCACTATAATATATAAAATTGCTCATTGTAGCATTGATTTAATAAGATATTAATAATATAACAATTCTTAATTGAAATAATATTAATTATAATTACATAAGACATACAAATAAAAGGCATTAAAATATGCACAAGGATATGACTACCACCCTAGCCATAAGGCTGTGTCGTGGCAGAAAAACAATAGATTTATCCTGCCAGACAATAATAAAAATAAATAAGCAAACAAAATTAACATAAACAATTAGTTCATGGATGATCCAGTATATAAGTCAGAAAGTGAGTTCGAAAAATGAGTAAGTCAGTGGGCTAGAGATTGAATCCTCGAGAACGTCAGTCGGACCATCCAAGCGTGAAACTTGAATGACAGTGAGCGAGTCAGCAAATGAGTTAGTATGTCAGTCTGTGCAGATAGTTAATGAGCTATGCATGTCATAAATGATCATTTTGCCACACCATATCATGCTAATCTTATATGTATTTTGAATTGTTTTATTTTATTGTTGAAGATATGCAAAAAGAATTAAAATAAATAAATAAAATTAAGCTATGGCAAAATAAATAGGTGTCTACATGTGAAACAGTTTATTATATTACAATTGAGTTTGAAAAATGTATTCATTACTTACCAAGTGCTGCAGTAGCCCAGTGGAGACAATGGCAAAAGTAAAACCAGTGAATAGTGAATAGTTGTGATGGAGTTAAGTCTCATGAGACTATTTATATATTTTTTAAGTTGTAAAAATGTCTATTTAGTATTAACTACGTGAATAATAACTAACAAGTTCTTTGATACAAAATAGTGATTCTCAACATATAGACTTTTTCCAAACAGCATTTTTCACAGTGTTTTAAGAAGATATTGAATATTGGTGGCTATGAACGTACTACAACTACACCTTATACATTGCTACACTCAGCTGTATTCCTGCAGTCTTGTAAGACTTCTAGTCCTGTGATACAAGAAAAACAATGGTCCCAGCTGGTTGAGAATGTCCAAGAAAAGTTGTAACGAATACTGTATTTCTATAAACAAGTCTTTCAATAGCCTAAATGATCCTCTTTCATCATACACTATTCTTATGGCAACGACATCAGAATCTTAGGAATGTAGTAGTACATAAGAATTGAGTTTTGTGGAGTCTGCTCCTGACGGTGCAAGACCTTGTATGGATTGTAAACTCGTCATCTGAAAAATGTGTAACTGAGTTTTATTTTAAATGTAACTGAGTAGCATGAATTTGAGATTCATATGCTGTTTTGTACAACTTCTAGTACATTTTTACGAGTGATTCAGTAAGATTATCTCAAAACCTTACCAAACTGTCTGAAGCAGAAATTGCTAAAAATAGCATTACAATATACCTAAATATTGAGAATACACAGCATATTAAATGATAAGGATTTATAGTGAAACTGTCAACTGAAAAAGTTACATATTATATGATTGATGATCATAAAATAATATTCTTCAACTGCCATATACTGAACAGTAAGAAAAGATTTATAGAACATTCTTAATCCAAAACACTTGTTTTAATTTTCAAACTAAGAAATAAATAGGACAGATAAACAAAAATTCTCGACTCTTTGCAAAATCATCTCTACTTCTGGATATAGGACTCCTTGTGACATTCAATATCCTCATTTCGCATATCCGCAACCTACCCATTTCCAAAAATAACACATTTTGTGGTTGATAACGACAGGCGAGGGATAGAGGGACGCCAGTGGGCTGGCAGAAGGCAGACTTCGTAGCTGTGCAATACACAAAACTGGACTGCAATGAGAGGCATAAAAGAGTTGTTCCAGACAGCGCAGGACCGAGAAGGCTATGCCAGAGTAATCGCCAACATAGGGTGGACCTGACAGGGCACTTACAGAAGAAGCCCATTACCATTTTATCATACAGAATAATCCAAATAATGTCAATAAAACAAATATGTCCATATTCCCATATTGGACTTATTTATTCATTAACAACATATTAAGGATAGGTCCATCATAATATGATTAGGTTAGGTTAGATAGGACATATGTATTCATTAGCATTAACAACATATTAAGGATAGGTCCATCATAATATGATTAGGTTAGGTTAGATAGGACATATGTATTCATTAGCATTAACAACATATTAAGGATAGGTCCATCATAATATGATTAGGTTAGGTTAGATAGGACATATGTATTCATTAGCATTAACAACATATTAAGGATAGGTCCATCATAATATGATTAGGTTAGGTTAGATAGGACATATGTATTCATTAGCATTAACAACATATTAAGGATAGGTCCATCATAATATGATTAGGTTAGGTTAGATAGGACATATGTATTCATTAGCATTAACAACATATTAAGGATAGGTCCATCATAATATGATTAGGTTAGGTTAGATAGGACATATGTATTCATTAGCATTAACAACATATTAAGGATAGGTCCATCATAATATGATTAGGTTAGGTTAGATAGGACATATGTATTCATTAGCATTAACAACGTATCGTCGTTGCATATTCAAAATGAGGTATGTGTGAACATTTTTACTTAGGCATACTCTTTAAATGATGTTCATTGGGCCTTAAAATTGTTGTTTGAACTTTTTATTGGCATGTGATATTATTCTTAAAATTTTAAATTTCAATATTTGATACCAAGAATCACTGTATAAAATGGTTATAATAATATTTAGTCTATTTTTATGTGGTGCCATTTAATGATCCGTGACAATCTCAAGGGCGCCGCGACTTCTCCCGAACAGCAGCATCTTGAACTTGGTTCTAAGTGTGGTGGTGGACTGATATTCTCTCAATTCAGTCAGTGGGCAATCTGTTCCAGGCAGTTGGCGCGGCGGTTCTGAAGCTCCTTTCTTTGATGTTTTCCCAGTGCTCTCTGAACTCTGATTGAGTGAAATTCTATCCTTCCAATGTTCCGTATCTTTGGCAGTTGCTGTTGGTCATTATAAGCAGTTTATTCTAGAAATGACTTAGCATTTATAAATTTACATGCCCCATTTTGAATATGCAATACCTATATTACAGATTTATACCTACAAGTTCATCATAATAGAAGTTAAGAGGGAACCAGCTTTCTCTAGACATAATCAGTCAAGAGTTTTGAATATTCCCAATAGGTATATATATTTTGATTCTATAGATTTTGATTAGTATCTAAACGTTTGAGAGATCTGGTCCAGTTCTATTATAGCAGATTTTTGTACAAAAATTCTACGCAGCATTTTCACCTTAAGACTAATCTCAATGTACTTTCATAAGTACCTTCAAGTTAACAATCCTCTGATTATTTTAAAACTGAATGCTCCAATTTAAAAATTCATATCTTTTTTCAGAAGGTCAGACTTTTTACTATACTGAGCGTTAATAGCTGTTTTTTAGACAGAAGTTTGCCACCCATCCTGAATGACTTTTTATTGGCAGGGAGATGACAATCTGTATGTTTATTACCCGCAGTTAGTCCACTGGCTACCCCACTTACGTGATATGCAGTAATGGCATAGTACATAGTATGTTCAGTTTTTTTAGTCTTATGAACATTGTTAGCTTTTTTTCAGCAAGAAACTAATTTTTTATGATAAGTATTTTATGATGGAGTTTCAGGTTTACCTTCAAACTATTTCAGTAAATAATGGCAGATTTATTTTGTTTAACAAATGTAGAAGGGATCAATAAGAAAAACATTATCTAAATGCTAAAATGATGTTTATTTAAAAATAAAAATATGTGATGTTTGTAAAGGATTAAAACCACACTGTTAAAATATCTACAGAGAAAAGGACACTATAATTATTGTGACCTGTGTTACATTTACTGATGAACTATTCACACAGTTTTCTTATCATATTGAATTAAAATAATAATAGGTAGACATAATTTTGTTCAATAAAATAAAATGTCACGGCTTATTAAGAGTATATCTGTTACATTTATATAACCTGTTACAGCCCATACATATTTGGTTGGTTAAGATATATTATATGTAATGGTTATTCTACAAATTTACAACTAACGTTAATATTATTAATAATATACATATTATGAAAACACAAATTATTATCACTTATGTACTTATTCCAATTTTATTTTACAATATAATGGCATTACCCCTAATTGCTTCACATCTATTTGATAAATTCTGTGTATGTCATGGTTAGTTAAGAGGAGTATTTTATTTAATTATGAGTAATTAATTATTGTAATGACAAGAGGGACAAAAAATGTGCATAATAAGATACTCTATAAAATGCTAGTATGGAAATGCTGTATTTGAGGTTTAAAAATATTACCTTATTATTATGTAAAAACTATTCTAAGAAATTATCACACTGAAAAACATCAGATTTTTTTTTGAAAAAGATATATCTGGGTTTTGTTATAAACCCAAATACAACCTTATACACCTTTCACAGTAAGCTAAAAGCTTGTGCCGTGAAAGAAGAGTTTACCAGCACCTGGGATCGAATCACGGACCCCTTGTTCCGGAGGCCGAGACTCTATCTCCAGGCTACTGACGAACCACAAACTATTATATATTTTGAATATCTACTACTAACTAATATATTTTGAATATCTGAATAATTAAATGTTCGACAAAAAAAAATATAGTTTGAACTATTTTGTAAAAAAATAATCTACAATAATATTGTAATCCTTTCAAAGAATATAGTTAAATCCGTAGTAAAGGTGTCATACTACTTTACAAAAAAAACTCAATTTCTTTGTTAAGGATTTAACCGTTATTTCCTGTCACAAATTTAATTATCAGTAAAATATTGGTTTTGCTGTATGAAAGATAACAGTGGAATGTTAAAGTGGCAGAGTTCGATAAGTTTTATATAAATATCTCTTCTACTTAAAATTATGAACTTTGTTGTAAGAATATTTTACTACTAACAATGATGGTGTGATATGGTAATGAATGCCACAACTGTTTATTTAAACAAGTGGATAGGAGGCTTGGGTGGCCACTCCGCACATGTTGTGTTGGTTTCTTGCAATGTGAATGTATCCCTCATCTCCCCAGGTAGTTCCCCAGGAGTTTTTCACGATCCAGTAATCCTTACCATCTTCGTCTGTGCCATACCCAACAGCTAGCACCTGAATATCAAACAATGAATATGTGTTATACTACAATTTTAAAACATTCTATCAAGTCTGTCTTTTAATGATAAAAATTACAAATTAAAAATATACCCGAGTCAATTTTTTAATATACCAAATTAATTATACTACGACATAATTTGTATTGTCCATCTTTTTTTTTAAACTCATAACATAAAACCTTACATAAAACCATCATTACATAAAAGTACATATGGTACACCAAACGATGAACAACATTTAATTAACACAATTTTTTTGCACAAAGAAAAAACTTAATTGTTTATCTTTCAAAAAAAGTTGTAGGACTAGTTTTGGGACTTGAATATCAACAAAACATACCATACTTAATATACGGAATAATTTTACTTTAATAGTAAATTTATTTTTTAAAATAAAAGATATATCTGGGTTTTTGTTATAAACCCAAATACAACCTTATACACCTTTCACAGTAAGCTACTAAAAGCTTGTGTCGTGAAAGGGGAGTTTGCCAGAATGGGTGAATCAATTGAAATATAATCTAGTCATATTAATTTGTTTTCATATTGCATTTCCAAATCATATAAATGAGGTATAGGAATATATTGTGATTTCATTACAACATAATAATATTCATTATTTAACTATTTACATGTTTTTTTTATAATTAAATCTTAATATTTGATACAAGTAATCAAACCAAACTATGTTTGTAACACCGAAATTGGCTGTTAATTTCAGAAAAATAATAAAAAAAATCATATAATGTTGTTTTAAATAGGAATTATAAATAAAACCAATAACGGCTTTATAGTACTGAGCAATAGACAGCCGTATATGCATTTTTTTTGTCAATTTCAAACTACTTAGTACAATAAAAATTGTTAATTCATGATAATTTTTTCTGTAAATAATTATTTATTGTTTAAATTATTGATTAAATAATGCAGACAGATGTCATTGTAAATTTTTATATCTATGTAAGAACTATCGCCAAACTCAATATTGTAAATACATCCTTTTCATTCTATGTTTTTACACCAAATAATATTTTAAATTATTTTCAAAGATAAAATGAAAAGTAATGTTTAATTTTTATTATGTGTAAACTAGCAGAAGGTACTGTATTTATTTGTACACCATATACGTAAAATTCTTTGTGCCGTTGAAGATTTTTCAGTACAACCATTCAAAGTTTTTTCAACGATCGCATTTGCTTTGCACATGTTTAATAACGTCAAAAATTGCAATGACTTAAATCAAAAATGGTTGTAAGTTATTGTATTTTGATTGTAAATCATTGTTACTAAATATTGCTCTCACTTTTTTCAAAAAGTGGTAAAATGTTTAAATGGTGCTGGTTTACTTTAAAAAAAATTACATATTTTTTTCATCTATGGATATAACGATATATAGGAAAAGTGAATACGCCATTCAAAAGAACACAACAAGGAGTACAAGATTATGTTGATAAATTCCTTTTGCCCAATATTTGACATAGTGCAGTTTGGCTCCGACATACAGATATCACATACAAACAAACATCACACAATACTCACTCCATGATCAAGATTTTGCGAGCTGCACTCAGGATCACTATAAACGCCAGACTTGTAGAACTGGAATGTCTCTTGCGAAGCATCAATAGCTATTGAGACAGGACCTATGGTTGCTAAAGCTTCTTGCAACTTCTTCTCATTGCCACTCTCAACGTCTACATAACCAGCATCAGTTGCTCCAGAATTCTTGGGATTGTATCTGGAATAAATGCATACAATTATTTATTTATTTCCAGGACAATAAATTTTGTGTACCTAGAATAACCAGCATCAGTTGCTCCAGAATTCTTGGGATTGTATCTGGAATAAATGCATACAATTATTTATTTACTATTTTATGTAACCCGGCATCGCTCGGGTTTAATTAAACAGAAAACCGTGCAAATATATGAGTTAAAACGACAAAATCGTAATGAAAAAAAAAATGGAGTAAGCACTTACGTGGATAAAAGAAGTAAAAAGCTCTTCCCAATGAGAAAACTTTATTTTTGACTCCCTACATTCCCCAAATTAAGTAACAAAAAATAGGTAGGTACCTACATCAAAAAAAGCATTGCAAATCTCTTCTCACTGAAAAATCTTAGTTTGATACCTCACATGCCCATATTTAGGTAAAAAAATAGGTAGGTACCTACATCGAAAAAAGTGCTAAAAACCTCTTCTAAATGAAAAATATGCCTATATTTTATTTAGAAAAATAGACGGGTACCTACGTGGAAAAACTACTAAAAACCTCATCTTAATGTAAAAACTTGAAGATTTGTCATCCCAAATTTCTTTAAAAAATATCCCATTTTGTGAAAAAAATTGTAGGCACATAAATGTTATATAATTGCCCACATTCGAATTGGTATTTTTGGTTTGCAGTAATACCTACATGCGTATTTGAGCGATTTGAAATAAAAAATAAAAAAAAAGTCAAGACTCTGTATTCCCAAAAAAAACCTTAAAGAGCGGATGTACCTATCTGTATCTTTTAATTAAAGAATATTTTACTTTCAAATATTTCATAATGCATGTAAAAAATATTAGGAAAAAATAAATAGGTTCCCACTCATTGAAAAATTGTTTAACATTGTTTATGGATTTTATAGGTAAATCTATTTTTTTTCTACAGCATAGTTTTCTATGATTTCATAATGTCTTCCATTATGAAAATAGCCCAATATGTCAAAAATATGCAATTTTTACTCACGTAATTCAAGAGTTTTTATCATTAGCAAACACGATATTTCATAACGAAAATAAACCTTTAATATGTATTTAGTTTCAGAATTGTTGTATTTATTGTTACATCCATTTTGAAATTAATTCAATACAATGAAAAATGTTTGACTGTGAATATTGCTATTTACTAAACCTTGCATATATTTTTCATACATTTTGTTGCTAATTTTGTGACATGGTCTCATTGAAGTTGATATATCCTTATCAATATTTATAAGATAATTAAAATATTTTTAGCCTTAAACCTGCCCAGAAGATAAGACCTCGTATAGAGTGTATTATTTTACCTCGGTCTTTCCTAATTTCAGAGTCCATTAAGGACATACGAACGGACTCAAATATTTATGTGTGGATTTCCAGGACAATAGATTTTGTGTACCTAGAGGACATCATATAAGAACATTTAATTCACATACAATCAATCAAATGGATTAAATGAAAATTTCAGATATACCTACATAGGTATCCATGTCAAAAGTTACATAAATTAAGTATTTCAGATACAGCACGTATCCACATCAAGAGTAAAATTAGCAATAACATTTTGCAAAATAAAAAGTTTTAGATCCCTTCTAAATGTCTTAAGATCCACAGTCTGCCTTAGCTCCAAATGTAATTCATTTCAGATGTGGGTATCTATTAATAAAATTATTCACTTCACTTACTAAAACATAAAAAAAATAGCAAGACAAGTTCTTAACTATGTACATTATTTCCAGATATCTAAATGTACTAAAAGCTCTGTGAAGTTTCTGGCAAAGAATAGTTCTCTCACTCTTTATATATATATATATTTTCCCTCCCTATACACGAGATATCTCTAATAGGGAGGTAGTTGTAATATTATTGTGATTGTTTTTCATTGTTTATTGAAAATAATATTGTATTGTGTACCTACTTTTGAAATAAATATATTTATTATTATTATTATTATATATATAATTTATATATATAGTAATTCGACCTCCCATTACTTTATCCCCAAGATGATGCCTGGTTATATCCAGGCTAAACGTTGGGAAAACGGCACTACGCTGGCTGATCCAAAAGTTTCATTCTAAATACATATATGTTGAATGAACTCATACATTTCATCACGCCACTTTTGTGCAGACTAATTTATTAGAAATGGTTGATAAACTCCTATTCTTCTATACACAGTTCAGGCATGCTCACATATTCAAAGTGTTGATCTAGATTTTATAATCTTTCCATTGGTAAAAATAACTTTGTATAAATAAATAAAACTCTTTGTACCTGCATTTGTCATCATCTGCTTCATATGGGTAAGAGTTTTCTGTGTCAATACCTCCGTTGTCCTTGACATACTGGAAAGCATTGTCCATGAGACCACCATTGCATCCATTATTCCCATATTGAGAAGAGCAGTCTACGAGGTTCTGTTCTGACAGTGATACTAGCACATTAGTTTTACGGAAGTGCTGACCTTCTAAAGCTCCGGTCTGCAAGGTTATAATATACCATTAGTTTTACATATTATTCTTAAGATTCCCATCAAGTGTGATCAATATAAATTACACTAATTGCTTATATGTGAATTATACTGTAAATAATTGATATTCAATATATGTATATGGTTTCTTCCGTTTTTATTTCACATTCTTATACTAAGACTATTTTTGAGAATTGGAAAATAGTTTATCTGATACGGGTATTTAGAATTCTTATTTGATGGAGGTACATGATTCAATAATCTGTTATTATTCTTGAAGATTCTCGTTATACATTTCATATTAATATATTTTGATTGTGTTTGATTGTTATTACTATCTATAAATTTACATGTTCACGTCCACAGACTGACGGATAGGATCTACTAGGATTATGTAGAGCATGGGTGGCCAACCTTTTCAGCAGCCAGGCCAAATTTAAAAAAAGAGATTTCCTACCAGGCCGTACAACAATATACTCCATATATGAAACATTTAATAATTTTACTTCACCTTAAAATTTCAACCCGTCGCCAAATTTTCGAAATGGTATAGGAATGATTTGAAAAATGTTTCAAAACTCCTCGGTTTTCTTTAAGAATATTTTCTCAAAATACCTCTTTCAAAAAGTAACGCAGGCCACAAGTAGACATCCAATGGGTCGCATACGGCCCGTGGGCCCCAGGTTGGCCACCCTTGATGTAGAGCATTATTATTACCTGTTTGCTGATTTGTACCTATAATGAATGGTTCTGTGGAGTACTGTTTGTATATTAATATTAATAAACGGGTATGTATGCAGGCTATTAAGTGTACACCTGGATAGCCTAATAAATAGTATGTTGCAAAGTTGTACACATCTACATGATTGTCCAGACGCATTGATACTCTCACTGATAATTTGGTACCTACCCATCTATGTTAATCTCTATAAGTTGTATGTAGTGCTATGTTGTCTGTATTAATCTGACAACCATTTTATTTGCATTGTTTTTTAGCTTTGTTTATTTCACTTATATACACCCTTAAGGACTTAAGGTTACATTTTAAGTAAAGCTTGTGTTGTGAAGGTGGAGTAATGAAGTGACTGGATCGGGAAAAAAATCCGAGACCCCTATAATAAACAAATATCATCCATATTTCAAAATGTTCCGAGTACTTACTTATACAATCGAAAATTACACTTGTGGACTCAAATAACAAAAAAAAATCAAAACATAAACAGTAACACTTTTATACTCACAGAGCTGAATGACCAACATGATCCACACTGTCCTTGATTCTTCACTGGTGTCACTGCTCCCTGTTTCCTCCAGTCCACACTCTCTGGGATCTGCACATTAGCTGGAGAGATGAAGGTAGCTCCTACATGCTTCTTCACTCCTTGCAAATTCTTTGGTCTATACAAAACACAATGAAAAAAACATAACTTTTAACGAAAAGTTCTTCAATACTGTACTATTTTGTTGCTATGAAAAGCACTAAAGAGAAAACATTTGAAGAAATATAGTGAATGTATATTATGTTCTAATGCAAAAATAGTATTTTAGTAGTTGACAGAAAAATGTTCAAAATCATGATTTAAATTAAGATTTTATTTATTTTATTCTTTACTGTACATTGATAACATAAATCAGCATTTAGAATTTAAAACAAAGTGAAGGGTTTATCCGTTTACTAATCTGAAACAGACAATTCATGCAATAAATAAATATCCTGTTCAGAATTCTAACACTAAACAAAGCATTGATTAATACACAAAGTTCAATGTCGTAATAGATAATACATACACTCCACACAATGATAACTATAGCTAACTACGCCACAATCAAATATGTGTAATACTATGTGTGTGCGTATGTGAGGTATTATGTTTCATCATGTGGTAAAACATTTCACTGCAATCATAATCATATGATAACACTGCTTCCTAATAGGATAACTACATTATCTGCACAACAAATAAAAGTATTCCTGGAATTATTGCTTAACACACAACCTCAACACAGAACATTTAATAATATTGGTGTCAGATAAAATAACTACGATATTCAAACTGCTAAATACATTTATCATTAATACATTGACTTAAAGAGAAAAAACCTGACAGATTTCTTAAACTGTAAAAATGATCTAGTTATCTATACTGTCACAGAAATTTCCACAAATGGCAACAATTTTTACTATCTGTGTCTTGTAAACGTATAAAATGACGATGTGCAAAAAGAATAAATAAATAAAGTTCATCAATGTTTTTTTTACTAATATAATAAAGAATAATCTGTTTTTTTTTTAATTTATTTGTCTTAAAAATGAATTAATAGTATTTGGAACAACTTATATAAAGTTCAGCGTGATGAATTTAAAAAACAATATTAGTTACTGAACATGACAGTAACCATGAAAATCCTTTTAATGTTATTTATAGTATTAAAACAGGATTTAAATTATTATCAATCACCTTTGTATTCCCTACAATTCAAGTCATCTTTAGAAACAATTAGGAAACTTTATTAAATTCCCTATCTATAACATAAGCTTTCCAAATTATGATGAAATGTATTAGCAGAACAACAAACATGGCATTCTATAATAAAATGGACGGGTCAAATGTTATCAGCGGCACGGGTCGTCTCGGTCTCTCATATCTGCACACCAATATTATGAGTGTTATCAAAGAACGTTCTAAGCATTGTGTAGTGCTACATACTTACAACAACTTCTTCGTTACTCATGTTAGTCAAGACAATTAGCAACCTATTATTGATCCAAGGAGAATTACATTATGTTAGTTTTTAGTCTGTTTGACATATGAATATTAATGTAGTAGATCTCGATACACTCTTTCCAAAAATATATTCAACTTTATTGTAAACAAATTGTAAATTGTAATATCCATACACAAAGAAAAGGTAGCAAATATTTGTCTGTGCAAAACAATACTAATTCAACTCAATATCATTTGTTTTAGAATAAAAGATTAAGGTAATGCAAATGGCACCAACACACAATTTTACGTATAAGTAACAAGTACGCGAGAAGAAAGTATAAGTATATTGATAAAAACTTTGAACAAACATATTATAAAATTATGATATTTGACATAGTCTAGTTTTTATTCAACCAACAACAGATATTAGGTAAGACAATTAGCAACAATATATCAATACATATATTATTTTCTTCATGTGACTACAAAACAATGACCAAGCATAAATTTATAGTCATCTAACTATAATAACGAAGAAACAACAAAACATAGGGATAAAAGTAAAACACCGTATACTAAAAATGCTAATCTGGCAGAGGGGAGGGGGTAGAAATCTCAAGTGTCATGTGAGAACTGAAACTAAAAAAGATCCACACATTAAAGTAAATTATCAAATCATGAAAACTGGGACTAAAAAAGATACACAAATTTGATAGCTGTCATATTAAAACTATGTGGTTCTAAAATATTCTTTAACAAAAACAAGGAGATTTTGAAACTTCCAAATTCCTATAGAAAGTTCTCTCCCCCCCCCCCCCCATACAAAAAATTCTAGGTATGCCAATGCACCTATGTATGTATACAATAAATCAATTGTAATATAATATTTAGTAAGAGATATAATTATATACCTATACCAATGTGCATGAAGTAATTCTAGATTAATAATCTATATATATATATATATCAACAACTGTACGCTTATTATTTGTAACACATAATGACATGTTGCTAGTACTCTCTATTATAGAAATAGAAACATTAGGAAGCATAAGTCACAAATTGATAATAGGTAAGGTCTATAAATATATTCAATGTCAACATTAACACACTGGCAGTACTTCATTATACATCGCTGCCAGTATAGTCAAAAGGGTTGACCGTTCTTAAGTTTTATTCTTGGTATATTTCGTTTATGGAAAATCTGACAAATTATTAAAATTGTAAATATATACATAGGTAGGTATATACATATGTCTATTTGTTATCTATGCCTTTATTAGGAATGAAAATATATATAAGAAATACTATCTGTACAAAATCTTACACTTCAGAGGCCTGAGTCAATAACACATTTTCACGTTATGTTTTCGTTCCGTTAGCGTTCAAATGCAGACAATGTTGCGCCAAAGTGTTAATTTTCGTAACTATTGTGTATCTTAGCATCGAAATTGACACTTGCTTGCAACTTCGTCTATACTCGAACGTTAACGGAACGAAAACGTAATGTGAAAATGTGTTATTGACTCAGGCCTCAGGCATGTGTTGAGATGGTAAAACCAAACATATTATTTATTGACAAAGGCATTACAGCTGTGAAAAGACAAATGTTTACGAAAAAGTGAACCAGCATTCTATGTGATGGGTACACAAAACATTTTACACCAGACCAATCCAATGGATTGTAACTTATTATTGTGAGAAAGTTTACACCATTGTAGTTTATCAACATGAAAAATGTATAGGTCATTGTCAAAATGCTTTATGAATAAAATATTTAAGATGTGAAGTCCCCAGTAAGGAATAAGTTTCCTACTCTTTTCTATAAGTTTCCGAGCGTCCAGTAAAAAGCAGCTATTTGTAAAACATCCCATTAAAGACTTTTAACATCTTCAATTCAGTGATGAGGTACACCACCACCCACCCTGAATGTCTTAGACATTTATTGGCTCCGAGAGGATGATTTTCATTATTAACTACATGAAATTTTATTTTATTGTTTTTTGTTTGCTTTATATGTATTGATTGATTATTGTAAAATATGTTTAAACCTTACTAATGTAAAAGGCTAAATGCCGTTGATGATAGAAATAAATAAATAAATTAGTCTGCTGGCTGGTAAGGTACTTGTGGGATATGGCGTGATGGTATGAATGAATAAATAAATTAGTCTGCTGGCTGGTGAGGTACTTGTGGGATATGGCGTGATGGTATGAATGAATAAAAATATTATTATTAACTTACGCAGTTTTGTTGAATCCATTGAAGGTATTGACAAACTCATGATGGAGCATATCGGTGTATTTGTTGATACCCAACTTATATGGCACTTTCCCAATCTCATATTTCTGATTATGTTTAGCGATCTTATGCCTGTTCTCCATAAACACCTTCATTCTGAATTTCTCTTCTGTTTCACTCTCATATTCCTTGCTATGTTCCAGCTGAAACCAATAACAAGACAATTGTTTCATTTGCATTTACATTTTCTATTGAAAATTCATTGTTCTATTGCATGACGTTTACTAAAGACCGACAGTTCTTGGTGGAATATTTTAAATGTAAAACTAGTATTCAACAAAATTTCACTAGGTATCTGATGTGTGTAATTATACCATTTTGTATTTTTTTTGGAAGTAACAACAAATGACTGAATATTCAAATTATAGGTTGCAAACAATACAGACACAGTCCAAAAACAACCTAAAATATTAAGTTTGTTTGACTGTATAACTTCATATATGACAGCATTGTAGCGAATAAATAAATTGAAAATTGTCAGACAATATATTCAATTAACCCATTGACACACAAAGCCAGCGAAACGCCGGTCTGCCATTGCATAAACATTTTATGCATAAAAAAAGGGATACAATTTTTTTTTGTTTGGCCAACATGGCCTCGTATAATACCTATGCATTACATAAAAATATGTTTAATATGCAAAGGTTGGCATATAGTGAAGGCATATTAGAGAATATTACGCTACCAACATACAAGAAGGGAGGAAGGGCATCTGGAGGAGCACGCCCTTTACGATTACAGGCTATATAATGGGCGCATTTCTTTAGACAAATCCTATCAAACAAAACCCGTGCAGGTTTTTTTAAAAAGTGTTCATTACTGAAAAAAAAGTGAATCACGATGGGAATGTGAAATATGCTTGGTGGCTCTCCACATGTTAGAATGTTTCAAAAAATACCATACCCTTCCAAAAGTTGCCTGGAGTTGAATATTAAACAAATATCCAAATAATAAAAAAAATTATAGTTCTTTGTTGTACTGTTTATATTTTATGTGAAGTTCAGTGTTGAGGTTTTAATTAACAAATTATGTCATATTATAAAAATGCGGGAATAGGTTAAGAGCTGTATTTTACTTAAGATGTTGTGTTTATAAAAAAAAAAATATTATGAGAACAATAATAAGACATTTTACATCTTAAATTCAGCGATGAGGTTTGCCACCCATCCTGAATGTCTTGATTTTATATTGGCACGGAGAAGACAGCTTGCATATTTTATATGCAGCTGGTCTGCTGGCTACCCCACTTGTGGGATATGCCGTGATGGTATAGATAGATAGATAGATGAGAACAATTAAAACCTAACTGCTGACTTTCTTCATCTTCGCGATACAACATAGTAAAAAGAAAAATCACACAGATCGAGCTAGTCCCAAACGAAGATAAGAATTTTGGATTATAGACACACAGAAACTTATACATTTATGACAAATTTTAAAAATATATTTTTAAAGAATACTTCCAACAGTCTGTCTTTATGAAAATGTGATGGATTAAAATTATTCATATTATGATTTTACTGACAAATAAAAGTATATACAAATATCTATCATTATAATTATGTATTCAAAATAGTAAACAAAATGAATGGTGGAGGTCACAAACAACATTACATCAGCTTATATACATATACATATTCAAATAGCTATGTTTGTGTGCATATATTAAACAGTCCATTAAAAAATAACAACTATTCCGAACAGAAAATCTAGGAATGTAAATGTTTTCTTCCTCCAAGTTGAGACACTATTAATGGCAGTTGTGAAAGCCTAAGACCAGTCTTACAATGGTAGTAAAATGCAGATTACAGAAAAACTAATTTACCTTATTGTCAAAATATGCTGTATGAAATGTGGAACACGTAAAATCTGTTTAATTTGGTGGAAAAGTGAGATTAACTTATCAAATAAAAATGACCCTTAACCCTGAATACGTCTGTTCAAAACAAACACATGAGATGAAGTATAGCTGTGTATAATTAACAGATATATGTTCAATATAAACATCACATGTAAACACACAATCAATTATTATATAAAACAAAGAATTAAAATCATTATACTTCCCACAAACGATTATACAAAAAAAAATGTTTGAGAAGGGAAATAACTAGCCCTGATCACTCTTTTATGGATGTTACGAGTGGATGGCCTTTGAAAATAGAATAGAAAGGAAATAACAAACAGTAATTCTTCTTACACATACACATTGAATATAATATTTTTTTATGCATTTCCACTTTACATTATCATAGTACCTACGCCGTCGCCTTTTACAGTATTAAAAACAGTTGAAAACAATTTTTCTATTCATTTCACTTAATTAATTTCTCACAATACATATCAAGGTGAAAACAAAACAAAAAATATTGTTAGTATTTAAATAAAGTAAAATATTGCTTTTCTTAACAACAGTGATCATTGATTCTGCTTGGTTTTTTTACTCTGTGCCTTTCATTTTGTATGTTTCTGTAGGGTGGTTAATTCTGAATTGGGATTTTTTCAGATTTATATAGATTTTTTAAATTAAATTTACATTTTCTGTATTACCTTGAATTGGGCCCACTCCTCCCTGATGAGGTCTGTGAAAGACACACAGTGAGCTGCGGCTACCACAGCCAGTAACACTACAAGGAACTTCATCTTTATACTGAAACAATGACACATACAGTCAGCGACCAGTGACTCACATTAAACATTAGCAAAATTATTCTAACTCATACACTAACCAGACTGGTAACAGTACAAATTGGTTTTAAAAATATGTTACAAAATTAATCATAATATTTATTTTATGCTGTTTCCCTCCATAATGTTGTGATGGTAATGGTCTCTTTTCTAAAATCGGAAACACTAAAAATATTATGTGCTTATATGACCATAATATAAACACACTACGGTGATTGTTGTAGAAAGGTGCACACATCTACTATATGAGCCATCAATATATTCTGAATCAACACTAACGTACTTTTATAAATGCATCTACAGGGAGACTCGAGGGAAATATAAATGTACCTTTTGAATCAACATTCGTTTAAGACTGATTTTATTGGTCTCATTATCAATATATCCTTTGAATTTCCAGTTAATCTCAAAGGTCATTGTTTGAGCTAATATTTCCAATAATTTATAGGTTTTTTTTTCTTTTTTTTAGATTTAGGGACAAAGATAGAAATGATATATCATTATTTTGTTAACTCTGTTTTGTAATGATGTGAAAAAATAAGAAATACACAAATAAGATTCATTAAATAATACAATTCTCCCTGTTATCAACTTAATACGCCATTGAACAAATTTCAATATTTTCTACATCTAAAATACAGAACCTAAGAATAATAGATATATTATTATAAAATTTCATTAAGTTATAAATAAGAAACATTGGTGTACCCATTAGAGGGGAAATATTTTATTGTTAATATTTGTCAAGGAAAATAAAAAAATAATAACATTGAGTGCAATAATATCAAATTCTACTTCCTTGTATCGTAAACAGCAAGTACTCTTTGTATTGCGTATAAAACAAAATACTTTCATTACTTGTTAATTTCAGTGGCTATTAGAAAAATATGCAATAATAAAGAATATCTACCATTAAAAGTAATTTTCAGAGATCACAATAACGTATATTGTTTAGATATTGGATACAAAGGCTTTGTACATAGGTAACAATATCCAACAAATCTCACTCGAGAGAACAAATAAACGTTACAAATCCCATTTATACGAATAGGTATACGGACAAAAACAAATTCAAAACATAAATTAAGGAGTTTTATAAATATTTTTTATTACTCCATTTTTTAAATACTACATACAGTTAAAAACAAAGACTCCAATTCTTACCCTCACTTAATACAGCGAACACGACCAACAGTCACCAACAAAGAGAATATAATACTCAAATACCTACTACGTAATAACGACGAATATAAAAACATGAATGTAGATTGTCTAGTCATGTGTAGAGTTGGGAATAACGGCTCTTTGAAAATAATGGAACGTAAGCGACTGTTATTTATTTATATTCTGTTATTAGAAAAGCTACCGTTATCACAAAAAAAAAAAAAAAAAAATTACCTGGTTGTGTTCAAATTTTTTTTGGCGACGAACAATAATAAGATACGCAAGATTAAACGCGCAAATAAAAAAGAAGTCATTTTAGATCTTAAACTCAGCGATGAGGTTTGTCCCCCATCCTGTCTTATTTTTTTGTCTGGCAACTTTTCTAATAATAATATAAATAGTTATAATTAAAAGATTAAAATAATCTCTTTTAAATTACATCAATAATAAAATTAATATAGTAAAAGATTTTTTTACTATATTAATTAGATTAAAAGTTTTTAATTTAATTTTATGAAAAATAAACATGTAAAATCATGTGGAGATAGTCCTTTGACCACTCAGGTGATAAAAGGGTTATGAATAATTATCTACCCGTATCTCGAACTCATAATACTTTTGTGTCAATCAACAGATGTCCGTAGTAGTACCGTTTTGAGGCGAAAAAAAGAACGCGTTCCTTTTCAAATAATACCTAAATATTATTTTCCATACTAAATTGTATCACCGCGTGATTTGGAACGTCATTGGTAATACCTAACCGGTCGTCCATAGTAAAATGTATGGCGGTGTGATAAGTAACACTATTATTAATATTTAAGTGATTTCCCATACAAAATTTGATATCTGTGATAATTCACGTCGTTCGGAACGAAGTAGCGGGTCGTCGTCAGAAATCACTCGATAATAGGGTGATGTGATATATCGATATTCTGCTACCAAGCTTCATAAAAATAATTTAATATATCATGCGTTCCTCGTTATAACGACCAACTCTAGTCATGTGTAACTCAGATCCGACCCGAGTCAAATGTTCGGGTCTTTCCGAATTGACCCGTGGGTCTACAGATCACTTACGGATCTTAAGGGGCGTTCACATTTATTCACTTTCAGTGATCACTCCGGATGATCCTCCAAGATGAACAGGTGTGAGCGGGCGTTTCATCGGTACTCGCTAGTGATCACTAGCGATGACGGAGGAAAGAGATTACCACTCGTCATAATTTCACTGAAACGACCATAAACAAATTTCATCTTATTATTTGTTTTATTCTCTATGAATTTGTATTGAATGTCAGAATCATGTACAAAATTATTATGCAGTCGAGAGCTATATTAATTTATTTTAAGTGTTATTTTTCATTTTTGAATTTGTTTAATTATTTTTATACGAAAATACGTCAAACTACATACAACATGAGTGAGTGTGTAGACATGGCAGTGAAAGCATAGGATGAACAAATGTGAACAGACGTGTTCACTTTCGATGAACAGGTTTGACCCTGACACTCTGGATGATCATCCAAAGTGAAGTAATGTGAATGCTACTTGAAAAAGAAATAAAATACCTTTAACACATACAGTCTGGCTAAAAAGAGTACAAATTAATTATTGGTGAACTAACATTTTATCACTCTGACAACACTAATATTTATGGTCATTCTCTTCTCACTGACATATCCAAGGTTGTACGTCTTGTTATCACGAGAAGTTAGATCACCGAAATGCATTACTAATACTACTAAAGATAATGACAAGTAGAAGCAATGACTAGCGCCATATCCGCCGCATGGCGCGCCTGTGCAACAATCGTCATTCTCGCTAAGTTTGGAACTTTGGCGCCGCTTGTGAGTGTTTTATTGCTTCGTTTGCTTAATAATTTTGTCAATAAATTATTTATAATAAGATATTTTTACTTTTTATGTTTGTAAATGCCTTCTGACCTATGTGATTTTAATAAATAATGATTTTGTTAAACATATTGAAGTTTATTGTCTATCAAATCCCAAGTAGGCAGAGGGGATAGAACGCCACATTTACACAATTCCACATACATGCCCTCTATTTCTCTTGCTTCTGACATAACCATCTTTCAGGATTTGGTCAGTGGGATCTCATCAAGTCGCCCAAGTATGGCCACATCACTTTATCTTTCAGCAATGTAGATTTAGAGAAAATTGGAATTGCTGAGAAAATCTGTACATTTTATTTTATATTCTGAATAAATAGATCGAAAGGAGATAAAAATAAGGTTAGGTTTGGAAATAAATAAACTGCTATTAATTTTCAGATTAGGTTAGATTCAGTTTGTACAATTTATAATACTATATTATGCTGTATATATGTTGAAAAAAATACCTATCACCTTATATTTGAAATTTGACAACTGGTGTCAAATTTCTTTAGTAGTATTAGTGAGCATATATATAGAATGCATTTCGGTGATCTAACTTCTCGTCTTGTTATCATAGTTTACAAACTTAACATCATTATTTTAATTAAATCGGCCGTAATTGGTAAAAAGGGCAATGAATTTTTGTTTTAAAATCAGTGGCAATAAATAAAATGAGTAATAAAACTATTCGCAGTGGAGCAAGAGAGATTATATACAATGTTTACGTGCAGTGTTTGGCGGATTGCATGTCCAACATATCATTGTCTGATTTTAGCGATGTTTACAAACGAACATCGATTCTAACCGATTAGTATTACAACAAATTCATATTAGAATGGCTATGGTCAACCATACACTAGCGTGCACGTGTATTTTGAAGCTCTGGATTTCAGATAAGATATTTGGTTAAATATTAAATATTTAGAGTTTAATTTGTTCATGTACTCTGCACATAACAGGTATTTTATAATTTGATCACTAAATTGTGGATCCTGATCATCATTATTCATCGATTTCTGCCCTTTTTTGTTTTTTTTGTTTCGCTATAATTTTGTGGCGTAATTTTTGGCGAATACTTTTGTTTGTATGTAAAATTTATTTCATTTCGCTGTTTTTTTTGTGTCGAAATTTTTGCCAATAATTTAATTGTTTTTTATTTGTTTCGCTGAAATTTTTTCATACTGTAGGTACTTATTTTAGGTACCAACATGGACGAAATCCCTCCTAAGCCTCCGATTCCCCCGGACCCGCCGGAGGAAAACAGGAAAAGAAAACGGAGTGACGATGCGCAATTGATACCAAAAGGGATCTCATCTGATAGTGTTTTCGAAAATAATTCGTCCCAAATTGGGAAAACAAAGGAGACACCATCTGTCTCTCACACTCCCACTATACGAGAATACTTTTACGATTCTAAGTCTGTAGGTCCGTTTACTGTTTTTGTTCAAAATGCATACTAAAACTACTGCACCATTGCATCCTATGCAATTGGGAAAAATCCTTTTCTCCAGAAATGTACAGGGTGTCGTTAATGGGTCTATCAAATCGGAAGGTAAATATAAAGTATCAGTAGCATTCTCTTCAGCAAATCATGCCAATTCATTTTTAAAAAATGCGTTTGTTCTTTCTAACTCTCGATACAAAGCTTTCGTTCCTTCTTTCCTTTCGTACCGCATGGGTATCATAAGGGGGGTGGACGAGGATTTATCTGAGGAGGAACTAAAAAGTGCCATCTCAGCCGGAAACCCTAAAATGGATATCGTGAAGGTGAGGCGCCTTGCTTATAAGGATAGACAATCAGAAACCATTTGTTGGAAACCATCCCGATCAATTGTCATCACTTTTGCCGGACAGTCTCTCCCCAATCAGGTTTATATTTTTTATAGCTCGTTTAGAGTAGACCTATATGTATTACCGACGTTGCAATGCTTCAGATGCTGCAAATTCGGACATACTAGGGCAAACTGCCGCTCGGTCCAAAAATGTTTTAAGTGCGGTGAGTGCCACGCCTCTGAAGAATGCCCATCTCAAGATGTGAAATGTTTCAATTGTGGCGGTGACCATAAAGCAATTAGCCAATCATGTCCAGAGCATCGTAGACAAAAAGCAATAAAGGAAAGCATGGCAACTGAAAATTGCTCCTATATCCAAGCTGCAAAAATGCACCCCCAGAAAAAAACCCTGTTCTCGGTAATCACAGCAAATACTAGCAATAAAAGTAGACCCCAAAAAAATAAGCCCGTTCCTAATCTCCAAAAACCACCTAACAAAAAAGAGTACAACTCCCTGCTTATGTTCCCAAATGGTAACCCTACTTACACTGCCCCTGATGGGTGCGCCATTACCTCAGCACCCTCTGATGAAGAACATTCGTATGCCATGAACCCTACTGTCGAATCTTTAAGGGAAGACCTTAACAAAGATAACCAATTCTACCTGAAATCATTGATAACCATCTTAATTGACGCACTCTCTTCACAAACCTCTTACAATACAGAATCCCTTATCTCTACCCTTCAATCCTTCCTAATCAAAAATGGCCAACACTCCTAAAAACAATTTTCCAAAAAAGACTCACAACTCACCATCTCATAGTTCTACTCGTACTCGCCCTCATTCTTTAAACTTTCTCCAATGGAATTGCCGAAGTGTCTCATCTAGCAAAAATGACATCATATACCTTATTCAAAAATTTGAAATAAATATAGCAGCCCTCAGCGAAACATGGTTACAGCCACTATGGAATTTTAACATTCCCGGGTTCCATTGTTTAAGAGACGATCGTTTGGACTCAAGGGGCGGTGGAACGGCCCTCTTAATTCAGTCCCACCTCCCATTTCAAATTATAAAAATCCCAAAAAATCCATCTATACAATTAATAGCTGCCTCAGTAAATGGAATTTCTGTCATCTCTACTTATATTCCACCCAATACAAATTTTGATGAAAACTATTGGAATTCAGTACTTCAAAACTTGCCTAAACCCCTCCTTATTCTGGGTGACCTGAATGCACACTCAGTTAGCTGGGGCTGCTCTAGAAATGACAGATCCGGCAATTCAATCCTTTCTTTTGCAGACTCACACAATCTATGTATTTTGAATGACGGCTCTCCAACAAGGTTTACCTCCCCTCAACAAAATGCTAGTGCGGTCGATCTATCCTTGATTTCTGATTCGATCGCAGCCTCATCCACGTGGCATGTTCTTATCGATCCTCTTTCAAGCGATCACTTTCCTATCCTGGTGAGTATTACTGAAAGAAACCAAAATCCTGAACAAAGATGTAAGGTGGGGAAAAATTATAACAAAGCAAACTGGAAAGAATTTACCTCATTGGTAGAACAAACAACATCAAGTGTCAAACCTTCTGATTCCCCTGTTGACATAGAAACAAAATATGAGAGAATTCTCTCAATCATAGAGGACTCATCTGAACCCTCTGTGCCGAATCACAAGTTGTGCAAAAAAAATCCCATATCTCCTCCGTGGTGGGACAGCGAATGTACCCAAAGTTTTAAAAAAAGAAAAGAGGCAATCAAAATATTTAGGAAGGATGTAACAACCGAAAATTATATACTAACAAAACAAATTCAGGCAGAAACGCGCAGGCTCTTAAGAAAGAAAAAGAAGAAAGGATGGACAGATTTCTGTAATAGTCTTTCTCCCAACACTCATTCTTCAATCGTATGGAACTCCATACGCAGGTTTCGTTCTTCCTATCTACCTCCTAAATCTCATATACAAGACGAAGGTTATATTGATGCTTTCATAAATAAACTCGCCCCCCCACATGTACCTAATGAAACAGAAATAAGCTGGGTTTCCTCTCAGAAGAAAACTACTCCAGGTTTTCTTGACTCCCCTTTCTCTGTCGAGGAACTACTTGGCACTATAAAGATTCTGAAGAATTCCTCTCCGGGGTTGGATAACATACCATACAGTGTGTTTAAACATCTCCCAGATAATTTTTTAAAACTCCTTCTACAGTTCTACAATGACTGCTTATCAAGTGGGCTTGTGCCAGAGGCTTGGCGAAAATCTTTAATTATCCCCATCCTGAAACCTGGACGAGACCCCTCACTTGGATCTTCATATAGACCTATTGCCCTATCGTCCTGCTCTTTGAAAATTTTGGAGCACATGTTAAAAAAACGTGTTGAGTGGTATTTGGAAAATGGTAATCTTCTGTCAAGTTCCCAATTCGGGTTTCGAAAAGCCCGCTCTTGTTTAGATAACCTAAGTATTTTAACCTCAGACGTTAGAGCGGCTCTTATTAACAAGGAATATACGGTTGCATCATTTTTGGATATTGAATCAGCTTACGATAATGTGCGCATTGATCTATTAATGACGATTCTGCAAGACTTGGGTATTCCTAGCCTTATTTTAAAACTTCTTTTTAGCATCTTCTCTCAGCGCACCATGGTTTTCAAAACTACTGATAGACTAGTCTACAGAAAAGTCTATAGAGGGCTTCCCCAGGGCTCTGTCTTGAGCCCGCTGCTTTTCAACGTCTATCTCTCAAAAATTAACTCAAATATTGGCAGAGACTGTAAACTACTACAGTATGCGGATGATATAGTTCTATATTCATCCAATAAACTCCTCTCAAAATCTATCGACGCTATGTCATCAAGCATAAACTCTCTGAATTTCTGGCTCACTTCGTTGGGTCTCTCTATCTCTCCCCAAAAAAGTCACACAATGGTTTTTACGAAATCACATAAGACCCCAACAGCAAATCTCAAATTAGAAAATACCCCCATACCATGTGTCGAACAAGTAAGATTCCTGGGGATGATTCTAGACAGAAAATTGTCTTGGCGTCATCACATAGAACATATCGTCTCTACATGTGAAAGAAATATTAATCCTCTGAGGGCTGTATGTCGAGTATGGTGGGGATGTCACCCAACTACAGTCAAACTACTGTACAACGCACTAATACGCAGTCTGCTAGATTATGGTAGCTTTTTGATGGACCCCTTGCCCAAGTATCTTCAATTAAAACTAGACCGCATACAATACAGGTGCCTGCGCATGGTGCTGGGAGCCATGTCCACCTCCCCTGTAAATGCTCTTCAAGTAGAAGCGGGAGAAATGCCCTTGAAAATAAGAAGACAGTTTTTGTCGGACAATTTCCTTGCAAAAAGAATATATCTGCTTAATCATCCTCTCATGCAATCAATCACAACATTAGGAAACAGGTTGTGTGACAGCGTGAGAGAAATTCCAAAACCTCTACTTATCAAAAGCTTAGAATCTCTCTCGGAAGAAATGGTTTCCTTACCCAAGAGAAATGTTCTACCATATTTTTCCACTCCATTTTCAGCTTTGGTACACATCCCAGAAGTCATACTGGATGGATTTAGTTTTTTCAAGTCTCATCTCAGTCTTAGTGTTTGCCAAAATGATTTCCGCCGAATTGTTGATCGTTTTCCAACGTATACACAAATTTACACAGACGGATCCAAGCTTCCACAGTCTAACAGCTTCGGTGCATCGGTCTACATCCCAAAGTTACAAGTGCAACTTCAATTCAAAATCCCGAATCCCTGTTCCATTTTCACAGCTGAGACTGTAGCGCTTGCTGAAGCATTGAAAACAGTTGTTGATTTGAATTTGAACAAAATAGTTATATTTGTGGACTCCCGCAGCGTTCTTGACGCAGTTTTGGGACTCCCGAAGTCGTTAATACACAATTCTATTATATGTAGGGTAAAGAAATATCTTTTCGACCTCCATTTCGCATCGAAAACTGTATTGCTGGCTTGGATCCCGTCCCATCGCGCCATTGGGGGAAATGAGGTCGCTGACGAGCTGGTTAAGTCCGCCATAAATAATGGAGTGACTTCAAGCATACACGAACCGTTAATCGCTGACTTGGGCAAACAGTTCCGCGAAAGAGCTCTCACTGCGTGGCGTGAAGATTGGTCAGAGACGAGCAAACTTAAAGGTAAGTACTATCGCACGATCCAACCCGAAATTCCGAGTGCCCCGTGGTACTCAAGCGGAAGGCTTAACAAAATGGAAATCTCTGTACTTTCAAGGATGAGATTGGGACATTGTGTGATCGCTACCCATCTTCATAGACTGGGGCTCGTAGAGAGCTCTCTCTGCGAGTGTGGCCAGGACGATGAGACGATTGACCATGCACTCTTTAACTGCCCAATTCGTGCTGACATAAGTTTATACGACCATATAAGAGACGTGAATCGCCCCTTTGATGTTTGCCACCTACTCTCCCTCGGGTCTTACGATGTCAATAGGCAGATTGCAAAATACATTAAGAGGAAGACCTACTCAAATAAAATATCATGATTAGGTAAAATGTCGTTTAGTATATAATAAAAAAATTCCGCCAAGTTATCCAATAGGAGAACACCTTTATTGCTTAGATGTGTGTATTAAGACAAATGGTATATTTGAATGTGTTAGTGCAATACGACACGACGGTATAAATAATAATAATAGTGCATCTCAATACGAGTATCGAAGTTCCGCTGATATTATTATTTTCTCAGCTCATAGTCAGGACCAAGGATTAATAATAATAATAATAATAATAAAAATAATGCTTAGTCCAAAATATTCAACCAAAGTTTTGTGCGTTTATAATATTACTAGCTCAGTATCCGGCTTTACCCTGAGAATATTGTCAAATAAAAAGTATTATTAGAACAATTCTTGACAAAGAAAGAAAAATTATTTTATAAATAAAATTTTTGATATAATTATGTTGGTTTCTGAAAATTGAAAATTTTAGGTTAGATTAGTTAAAAAACATTAACGATTTATTTTATATCATAGTCTAGTATTTATTATCAATTGAAATATATTTTTTTTTGGAAGTTGACATTATTTACATAGTGATGGTTTATTTTTATCATATTATGATAAAAATAAACCATCACGGCATCTCCCACAATTTGTTATTCAGTGAACTAACTGCACGTAAGGGGTACTGTTCATAAAGACAAGGTCACATTTTGTGCCTTTTTTCAAATTGTCTAATAATATTGTCTAAAT
The DNA here is from genome assembly GCA_947579605.1 of Athripsodes cinereus. Taxonomy (NCBI): domain Eukaryota; kingdom Metazoa; phylum Arthropoda; class Insecta; order Trichoptera; family Leptoceridae; genus Athripsodes; species Athripsodes cinereus. Next base: position 20,818,815 of record OX388316.1, read on the forward strand.
CATTACCAGATACTATATAATATATGATAGCAGCCACATTTAAGGATAATCAATAAATACCGACCTATAACATGAAATACACAACGATTATAACTATGCATTTCTATTGCTTGTTTAATATAAACTTCTGTAGCACAATACACAAACAATACAAGCACACATACGAATTTACTCAAATTATTTTTACAAAGTCCAGTGAGTGAATGCGGAAAGAAGCGATGAAGAGGGAGGGGAGAGGTTAGAGGGGGACACACTAATGCATCACACAGCAGGACACACAGTGGCGTGCTTTCCACACATGCAAAATAGCACCCGATTACATATTTTTCATATAAATTTCTTATAGGTATGAAAATATTGGAATATTCCTATGTATCGTAATGGAAATTGGAATATTCCTACATATGTATCGTAATGGAAATCTGGCGACGGGGGATAGAATGGTAGATGGGTAAATTTTGAAATTGTAGGCACATACATATCTACTACTTCTATACTATCACGGCTTATCCCACAAGTATGTATGGATGACATTCCTGTAACATTCATGGGTGAGGGAGGGTGCAACTTTTAATCTATTATCCCACAAGTGGGGTGGTCAGCATCAGCCGCAATAAAAAATAGGACATTTAGGAAGGGTGGCAAATCTTATCGCCGAGTTTAAAATGAAAAATTTCTCGAACACCTGACTTTTACAGGACACTCGAAAACTTACAGAAAAAAGTGGTTGACCTATTCTTTACCGAGTGCTCAACGGAACATAAATATAATCGTGAAATATCTCAGTCTTATACTAAATCGAAAAATTGGCGATGTGAAAGAGGAAATGGAGGGAAGGGTATAGACATTTTCTCAAGTCAGGTGTGCTTTTAAATTTTTGTATTAATTTGTGGAATAATAAAATTGCTCATTACCCCACTGGTCCCGCCACTAGTAGGTAATAATAATAATTACAACTTCTAACAAAAAGAGAATAATAATAATAACTAAGTACTATAAAATTTTAGCCTATATCTAGGTAGGTACTTCTGCACACACGCACACACACACACACAGAATGCATTTCTACGTGTTGTAATAATATGCCTAATATATATTATTGGTGGCATAGCTAAATGCAGCTACACTGATGGTAACAATTTAGGGATTTTCGACAAAATGTTTTTTGTATACATATTTCAAATACAGTATTGGTGTTTTTTTTTTAACCAAGCAGGTAAATCATAGCACATTAAATTTTGATTAAAGAAACGTTGTGCTCTGGTGTTAAAACAAAAAAAGTTATTTTTGTTTACAATAAAAAAAGTGAAAAGAGGTGTTCGAAAAAATAAAGACATAAGTATTACAACTCAATTTCAGCGATGAGGTTTGCCGCCCATCTTGAATGTCTTATTTTTTTTATTGGCACAGAGAAGACGGCCTGCATGTTTATTACATGCAACTGTTCTGCTGGTTACCCTACTTATGGGATAATTATGTCGTGATTTCTTTTTTATGTATATTTTTTTTATAAAAAAGTAAATATGGGCAAGCCTACTAAAAAAATGGGTTAGTTGGAAGAAGCGATTAGCTTGCTCATTTTACATGGATATTTTACTCCTTGTTATTTGTTCATATTTAATAATAATAATAAAAAAGATGTATAAAATATATTGTTTTCGATAAATATATTGCATTATGTACTTAATAAGATAAAAAAAAATATAAAATATGCAAAAAAAATCAAGATTAAATTCGTCGTAAAATACATTTTTCCAAAAGGTATGATCCGTAGTGTAGTACTTATATACTCGAGACTTATATGCAAATATTGTGAAATTATATACCTAATTTAATAATGACAAAAAAAACAAACAAAAAATTAGCGCAGACCCCACGTCCGCACTCCAAGCCGGCTCGGAACAAAGAGAATATAATACTACGTAATAAGAGACGCAACTCCATACAAACAAAATTGACAGAAAAAATGTATGGAAGATCCGATGCGAAGGTACCAATATTGGGATTCGAAATTCATTATGATTATATTGGTATTCTGGGGGAACTATACACTGCCATCTATAGAGACTGCAGTGTAATAGTTTGTAATAAAAGCTTTCCAGAATAACCACAGATGGCACATAATATGTGTATATTATAGGTAGGTACTACTTTTCAAATCATTATTTTTTTTTTGATAAAATGAAACAATACTTTTTGAAAATTGATTTATTACAGTATAAGAAACATATATTAAGTATAACATTTAAGAACAAATTGCATTATTATAGTTATAATACTGAACATAATTTAATACAGGCAAACAGGCACAGTACTGTTCAAAATCACTCCCAGAGTTTTAAATTAAATAAAAGACAATTTTTTCCCCATCCCCACATCTGGAGTTCAACAGAAACTAAGATTCAGAATTGGCATACTGTATTAAAAATATACAAAAACACAAGTAACATAGGCGACACGCCGCATTAGGACAGTAACATTTTGAAACGTGTTCCTACAACTCGACAAAGCAACATAATGTTCAAATTTGATGAAGAATAATATACAAATCAGGATCAATAAGGATGGCAGTTATTCCTCATATCTAAACACATACACATAGATGAATGGCGCATCAGAGTATTGAGATGCAATTTCTTAGAGTATTATCGGACAGATGTTCACAGTGGCTGACGATCTGAAAACGAAAAAATACAATGAAAATCTACACACAAAACAAACTACTTTTGTGAAATTACAATGACTTTAGATGTTAAATATTCACCATTTTGAAACGTGTTCCTACGACTCGACAAAGCAACATAATGTTCAAATTTGATGAAGAATAATATACAAATCAGGATCAATAAGGATGGCAGTTATTCCTCATATCTAAACACATACACATAGATGAATGGCGCATCAGAGTATTGAGATGCAATTTCTTAGAGTATTATCGGACAGATGTTCACAGTGGCTGACGATCTGAAAACAAAAAAATACAATGAAAATCTACACACAAAACAAACTACTTTTGTGAAATTACAATGACTTTAGATGTTAAATATTCACCATTTTGAAACGTGTTCCTACGACTCGACAAAGCAACATAATCTTCAAATTTGATGAAGAATAATATACAAATCAGGATCAATAAGGATGGCAGTTATTCCTCATATCTAAACACATACACATAGATGAATGGCGCATCAGAGTATTGAGATGCAATTTCTTAGAGTATTATCGGACAGATGTTCACAGTGGCTGACGATCTGAAAACGAAAAAATACAATGAAAATCTACACACAAAACAAACTACTTTTGTGAAATTACAATGACTTTAGATGTTAAATATTCACCATTTTGAAACGTGTTCCTATGACTCGACAAAGCAACATAATGTTCAAATTTGATGAAGAATAATATACAAATCAGGATCAATAAGGATGGCAGTTATTCCTCATATCTAAACACATACACATAGATGAATGGCGCATCAGAGTATTGAGATGCAATTTCTTAGAGTATTATCGGACAGATGTTCACAGTGGCTGACGATCTGAAAACAAAAAAATACAATGAAAATCTACACACAAAACAAACTACTTTTGTGAAATTACAATGACTTTAGATGTTAAATATTCACCATTTTGAAACGTGTTCCTACGACTCGACAAAGCAACATAATCTTCAAATTTGATGAAGAATAATATACAAATCAGGATCAATAAGGATGGCAGTTATTCCTCATATCTAAACACATACACATAGATGAATGGCGCATCAGAGTATTGAGATGCAATTTCTTAGAGTATTATCGGACAGATGTTCACAGTGGCTGACGATCTGAAAACGAAAAAATACAATGAAAATCTACACACAAAACAAACTACTTTTGTGAAATTACAATGACTTTAGATGTTAAATATTCACCATTTTGAAACGTGTTCCTATGACTCGACAAAGCAACATAATGTTCAAATTTGATGAAGAATAATATACAAATCAGGATCAATAAGGATGGCAGTTATTCCTCATATCTAAACACATACACATAGATGAATGGCGCATCAGAGTATTGAGATGCAATTTCTTAGAGTATTATCGGACAGATGTTCACAGTGGCTGACGATCTGAAAACAAAAAAATACAATGAAAATCTACACACAAAACAAACTACTTTTGTGAAATTACAATGACTTTAGATGTTAAATATTCACCATTTTGAAACGTGTTCCTACGACTCGACAAAGCAACATAATCTTCAAATTTGATGAAGAATAATATACAAATCAGGATCAATAAGGATGGCAGTTATTCCTCATATCTAAACACAAACACATACACATAATTTACGAATAAACACAGAGTTTTAACCGTTTTAACGATTTGCTTACAAAAATATGCTCTCAGAGAACGGCAAACATCAAGCAAACGAATGAAAGTAAATGACGCGTATGACGCATGGTTTCTTAAGTTGGCTACACCGTTTCCGTTAAATTTTTGATATTGTAATGTTGTTAATTCTTATCGGATAACCCCATACAAAAATTCTTGAATGGTAGTTGCGCCCCACTGGCTCGGAACCGACTGTGTCATTTTTCTCTCGTGCGCGTATAGATAAAGCATAAGACTCTCTCATTCTTTGGACAAAAATAAAGACGTCATACAAATATGAATTGTTCCTCAACTGAAGGTTTTTTTAATTTTAAAGCTGATTTTAATATTTTTGTTGAAAATATTTACATGACATTTCACTGCAAAATATTATTAGGCATTATAACAAAAAAAAAAATATGTCGCTGTTCCACCCGGTATTCAAGCAAAGTGATTCAAAAACAAAAAAATGATATTTTTTTCGGAATTTTTATCAAAAAAATAAATAAACTATCCAAACTCAAAACATTACCATTCAATAGAAAAAGAATTGATCTATAACATATATTTTTTCCGTGAATATGTAACATTATTAAAGACGATTTAAAAAATGTAAAAACCAACAAAAAACCAGCATTTCGCGGTTTCCGAGTCTTAAAACTTACAATATCATCTTGTGACCTTATTGAAATTATAATAATGATTGACTGATATGAGATCTAACATGGGCAAAATCACCCTCTGTTGGGTGGAACGCCCACAAAAAAAAAAAAAAAAATCATATTAAATTAAGTATTATTCATTTGAATATGTTTACGATGTTATTTTTACGGATAAATCCGCGATATTAATAACCTCTCAATAAAGTATAGGTTATGTTTATTTAGATGACATTTACGAAAATCTATGGAGTTCGGCTATAATAATGTAAGCGCCAATTGAGTTTTATTAGGGTCTGGTATACACAATGTCCTTTATAGATTCTTTGAGTAGTTTTTGCGTATATTTTCTCTTCATATCGTTTTACGTGCCGAATCGACCCAATTCAGTTTCAAATTCTTTTAAATAAGCTTTACACAGCTCTAGATATCGCTTTCATGCGATAAACTCGCCCATAGCATGAAATTTTTTTTGTTTTTAAAATTTGTAATAGACCATTAAAGGTCACGTGGTCTTGTCTATGGATTTGCTTTTGCTTGGGGGGCAAACAGTCAGATTGCGCAAATCATCCTTGTAGAATGTTATGCCATAAGAGAAAAAAAAGAAAGTCAGACGACAAAATAATAACAAAATCGACACTGACAGTTTTTTTGATTATTAGGTATTCTTTAGGCGTTCCACCTTATATTACACTGTAATCGTCTGTTGTGTTGGGATGCCTGATGCCCCTCAATGATTTTTCTGTGACGTCATGCTTTAATGGTCTATTGTTCTTTTATCATGCAATAAAGATTTTAATTATTATTATAATCATAACACTTTTATTTTTAATTGTTTCCCAACATGGAAAAATGGCTTCGCGGGAAGTGATTCTCGTCAAACGAGAAAATCATCGCCGAAACAGAGTGACCTATTTTACAGAATTCGACAAATCATCTCTTTAGGATGGCTTAAAAAAAGTTAGAATACCTCTGGACTAAATGTATCGAGCTAAAAGGAGACTATATTTAAAATTTATAAAAAATGTTTTTTTTGCCTACCCTCATACCTAAGCATGAGAAACTTGTCCCAAAGATTTTTATATATTGCCGGGTTATTGAATTAATCTAATCCCTCTGGTATTGTCTCAATTTATTTTTGTTACACAGAAACTCTATAAAAATGTGATATTCGATTTATTTTTATCAACAACAAAAAAAATGGCGCTTACCTATGTTTACTGTAAAACCGTAGAGTGACCCTGACTTTCTGTTGAAGATTGCCATATGAACGACAGCAGCGCCCTCAATTATTTTCTACTCTTTTTAGCCACACTATACCGAGGGTATACAACCAAAATGCACTAAGTCAGTCTAGTGCTACAAAAGTTGTCAAAAACTATTCAAGTAATTAACATATTTCCTATGTTTAAATTTGTTTGCAAAGCCTAAAAGTCACTTACCAATATCATCTTAATTAAAGTTCAAACAATACATGGCGAATTTGTATTGATCTAAACACTTTTTTTTGGCACTATATGAGATGGTAGGCCCCACTGTGTTGTCAAATGTGAGATTTCATAGGAAAAGTAATATTCACAAAATTGTTGCCATATGTAGAATTATTTTTTGGTCACCACGTTTAATTATTTTTGAGCACCAAGTTTTTCGACACCAGCAAAGTTAACATTCGAGTTAGATTTTATTTTTGCTGGTTTTATTTTATTTTCGCCGGCAAAAATAAAATAAAACAAGCAAAAATAAAATCTATCTCGAATACAAAGTTTAAGAAATTTGTATTCGAGTTAGATTTTATTTTTGCCCGTTTCATTTATATTATTGCCGGCAAAAATTAAATAAGCAAAAATAAAATAAAACCGGCAAAATTAAAATCTAATTCGAATACAAATTTCCTAAAGTTTATATTCGAGGTAGATTTTATTTTTGCCTAAAATCTACTTCGAATACAAATTTCCTTAAGTTTATATTCGAATTAGATTTTATTTTTGCAAATAAGAAAAAAGAAATATTTCGCCAAAAAATCCAAATAATATTATTGTAGCAACAATTCTCCTCCATAGAAAACTATATTTGACAGATATCTGACATTGGGGCCTACCAACTCAATGAGTTCCTTTTTTTTTCATTTAACTGCCACCATGTCATCTCAAAACTGAAATGACTTAGTGCATTTTGGTTGTATACACTCGATTACTATCTCAGAATGTACATTTATTCAAAGTAGAGCCCCATTATGTGGTGTTCACATTTAGCGAATATCGCCAGGCGAACTTTGTTGGCAAAAAAAAAACAAAATTCGCCGAACGCCCATTAATCGTCACACCTGTTCACACGGTCCACCGATATAGATACGATCTGTCGGATGCGCTTTGATTTTGACGTTGTTTTCAAAATGGCGGACGACGAGATGGAGATCGCGAAGTATTAATTATTAGTTGAAAATGTTATAGTAGAAGTTATTAGGCGCCTTTTAATTAAGGAAACAGACGCCACAAACCAACAACAGAGATAACGACTGTCACGAAGCGGGAAACATTAAAAAAATGTACAGGTTATAAAGTTTTTACCATATATACGGATGCCGCGCGTATCTACTCATGCGCGCATTGTTCAACCAGCTGGAAAGTGGAACTTGAAACGATATCGTTTCAGACTAGCTATCATTTTGTTCACACGGTTCAAAAGGCTGACGATATTTTGGAGACCTGGCGATATTCGTCAAATGAGAACATCACATTTTAGGTGTTAACCGCTTTCTTCCTACATCGCTTGTGAATCTTGTGATCACTATTGATGAAACGTTTGTTCACATCTTTTCATTTTGGAGGATCATCCATTATTAACAAATGTGAAAACCTCTTTTCTATCAGTAAATGCTATAGACAATAAAGAATTGTCTACGAACAATAAATCGATACACCATATTGTTTTATTGTGTCACTTTGACATTTCGTGATCGAATTAATTTTGAGTCTGTAGAGAACTGTGGGGTGAATAAAATTTATAATAAAGATATGGCAGATAAGCAATATGGGCTGTCAGCTCAAGAAATTAGTGCACTAAAGGAGCAAGCAGCTATGCGCTTAAAAAATAGAGAATTCTTTCTTAAACAGGTTCACAATCCGTACAGAAGTGCTGTCGCAAGCGGAGGACACTTGGTTAGTTTGTTTATTACGTAATTATGGAATATTGCTTGTATTATGATTTATAATGGGCAAAATTACAGATAAACCTGAGGTATCAAAACACAATTTACGAATTTTGTACATATATTAATGTCATTATTTGGTACTTCACCTGAGGAATGATAATTCCTCTGAAGTTTGGTGCTTTCATGATCACAAAATTAAATATTAGCATATTTCATACTCAGTGTTGTAGTATAAAATAACTCTTAACCTACAATCAGACAAACGTTAAAATTGATGTTTACCATGTATGAAAAATGATAAAAAAAAAAAAAATTTGTGCTTGAAAATCGACAAAATTTCAAAATTTGCACGCCAATTTCTCTTACTTAACACACAACCACCTTTAAGAATTTGATCCATACGTCTAAATCATCACGACTAGTGATGTGAGAAGAGAAATTTCTCTCCATAATTTTTCTTAGAGGTATTATGACCTTTCGCCCAGTACACTTCGCAGCCAACCTGATTGATCCAAAAATTTGTGGGGCTGATTAAGGCCCAAATCAGAGGTTATTAACACTTTTTTCCATGTACGTACCAGCAATTTTTTTTTAAACTTAAATATGGGCATTTGGGGTGTTTAACATCAAGATTTTTTATCAGTTATTAGCACTTTTTTCAATGTTGGTACCTAACATTTTTTTGTTTCCATAATTAATTGTAGCCATATTGGTGATAAATTGTCTCAACATTTGTACATTGTTATTGATCGATTGAATAAAGTATTTATTATTATTTTACTATTAAATAAAAAAAAATCTCCGAAAATTCTCGAAAAATTATTTCTTGAGAATTCTATAACATTCACTGTGTCGGTGTTTAGGTAGTAGAATTCCATATCGAAATAAATAAAACAAGTTTTTTATTCTACTATTGTTTTATTCTGTGAGAGAGACAGACGTCTTTCGTCTTATAAAACAATAGTCTTATAAACACTTGTTTTATTTATTTCGAATTCCACAACACTAATCTCAACTTATTTACACAAATTCTTTCCAAAAAACTCCTCTGTATTCTCCTCAGCGATGTTATCTCCACAGCATTTATTCCACTTTTGTCTCTCCTCAACCTTATCCAAGTTTCGTTTGCATACATAAGTGTCAGCAACAGAACAACATTGTACATCAACATTTTTGCCACGTTCAACACCGAAATAAATAAAACAAGCGTTTTATTCTACTATTCTACTAACAATAGTAGAATAAAACGCTTGTTTTATTTATTTCGATATGGAATTCTACTACCTAAACACCGACACAGGGAACACGTTCAACAAATTACCATCGCTAACAATGCAACATTCATCATAATACTGGTCACTTTTCTTCATTCAATATAGAATACCACATATCTTCATAATAATAATTAAAGTGTTAATAATAACAATAAATATGGTGTTCTGTTCTCTTCACCTACCCTACTTGAGATACGGCATTGGGGTATATATAGTATACTTTAATATTGACATTCAGGCAAGTCCTGGTGATCTGGAAAAGTTCCTTATAATGTAATAAACTTCAGTTAATTTATAAATGTTAATGAATATTTTGACCAAGTAAGGGAGTATGTATAGTTGGGAAGTTTGTTTGCAAGAAATGGAAGATACGATAAGGACATACAAAGAAGGAAAATGACCGGTGCTAGAGTGAACGGTGCACTTTGACCCATTATCCGCTATGACAATTTGTCGAACATGGCAAAAATGCTGATGCACAATACCATCCTGGTACCATCACTTATGTACGCAAGTGAAGCATTGACATGGTTGAAGAAGGACGAAAGTGGAATAAATGCAGTGGAGATGTGATCACTTGGTTGAGGAATGGTTAATAAAATGTTGCGTGATATAGTGAAGAATGAGAATACTAGAAGAATGAGTGGTTGCAAGAGGAGTGTTTCAATGATCTGGACATGAGAAAAGTATGACAATGAGGATGTACTTGTCTGAAAAATGGGTGTGGAGAAGAGACGGCATCCAAGAATCACCTGAATCAAATTCTCAAGGATGGCCATGTATTAAGTAAGAGAAATCGACGTGTGTATGAAAAATCGTATGAATGTAGAAGAACCGAAAGAAGTATATAAGAATAGATCTATATGGCGTTCTGTTCTCTCTGCCTACCCCACTTGGGACACGGTGTGAGGGTATAGTATAGAACTTATAAATGAAACGTTCAATGAACACAGCCAAGATTAGCTTACATTCTGTTGGTCTTATTTTATTTACATGTTATTGGTATGGATTCCATAATCATGTAAGCCGTCCTCTCTATACTCAAAAAACATTAATCATCGCTCAATTTGAGATGTAAAATGCCTATTTTTTCGAACACTTTTTTATGCAGGACACACGAAAACTTATGGAAAAGAGTGCCGTTCATAAGTGAATTTGAAACTACTGCACTCAATGAGAACAGTAAAAAACAATGAGGGATTTTGTTACGTACGAATCCATCAGCGATCCAATTTTATGATTTTCGCTTAGAATTGAGGGTTTCAGGTTATACAATGAAATTATGAAAGATTTTCACAAGGAATAATAATATAAAACACTTAATAAATGTTTTGTCAATATTTTATGCATGTTTATAGCCTCGTAAGGAGCTCATTGTAATAACAATAGTAAATTAGAAGTGTGATGAATATTTCCTCTATAACATTTATCCATCTACAAGTTTCAAGTACTGTTGTCATTTAATGATAATTTAATATTAACCTGTTGGCATTTATCTTTAGAACCTTGAATATAATTTAACTGCCGTATAAAACAATATGGTTTTATCATTCCAGTTTGATCCCGCTATTATGAGATACCATGCAATGACAGAAGCACATTTGCAGTTCTTCAAACCTAATGTGAAAACTTCAATATTGGGATTCCTGTTAACTTTTGGTAGTATGGGTCTCCTAGTATACGCAGTAAACACAGAACGTGAGTCTCGTTTCAAGAAAATAAAAGCTGGCCAAGTTGCTTATGCAGATAGACCATTTAAATTAATTTAAACATCTTCTATTTCATTTTTGTGTAGATTCTTGCTTTAAACATGTAATTATTTGATAAATAAAAAAGTATATTAATAATTATAATAGATATGCATTTTATTTTTTATGTTAATATGTTTACATTGGACACTCAATTAAAAAATGTACAAAACTTTCAGTGTATGTAACATACTTCATCGCTAAGTACATATTCAATATGTATGATACACAAGAAAGAGTATCTTGTTGGTACGGAGAATTATTTTATAAAATTTCAGAAATAAATACAAAAGAAAGAATAAAGGCATGGGAGCAAAAATTAAAACTGTGAAGTAGTCTGTTTTCTTTTACATTATTTTTATTCAGAGAAATTAAAAAATAATCTTAAATAGTGAAAAATTTCTTCATCTGTGAAATGTAATTCTTATGTGAATCAAAAAGTGCACTAATTTATACTGAATACTTTAGCAAGCTTTAATTTAATTTCCCTACCCAATATATTTTAAAGAGTTGTATATATGCAAACTCTACTATCTCCACATATGGTTATTTTTGCATTGACTATCGGAAATAATCGAGGATTATACAAGTATCAATATTAAAATTATACAACTTGTGAAATCCTATAAAATGAATATGCATATGTTGATTGCTGATAATGCCAAATTAAATACTTTATAAATTCATTAATAACTCAATCGAATTATTTCAAATTAGCACAAATTGCATTTAAATGACTCACATATAGGTAAGCAGTAACCAAACAAAATAAGGTATAAACGAGAAGTAAAGTAAATTGAACACACAAAACTACCAGGACAGAGCACATCTCGCAACAAGATGGGTTGCAGGTTCAAGTCTCATCCCGGGAACTACCAAATGAGGTGACATTGTCTTTTCTAAGCCTTATATGGTAGTTTCGTGTGTTCAATTTGCATGTGATCTTATAAAATGGTTAACTGTAAAAACAACATCAATAAACAAAGTAAAGTGAAACTATTTGACTGTATTGATTGATTCAGTTCACTTCCTTATCTATCTTCTAACATCTTGTCTCTCGCAATGACGGTATCATCAAACTTAACCATGTACGTGGTTCCTTGATGCCAATGTGCTGTCACCTTAGCAGGCTGAAAAATAAGAAACATGACGTATTAGTCCTATTTTTATCTTTTATGCAGTTTCACCTTAATTTAATATCCAACAGTATGGGAAGATACCAAAATATGCTATCCCCAAAAATTTTTTTTTATGGATTGGATCAAAATTGGTATACACGTCAAATTGGATAAATAAATAAATAAATAATAAATAAATAAAGCTTTATTGGCATCAATATTTATAATGTGTACATGTTTTTGTTCCAATAGACTACCAAAAGGCGGGCTTATCGCATATGCGATTTCTTCCAGCCAACCCGAAAAAATAAAAAAAATAAATAAAAATAAAACAATAGAAAAAACATATAGATAAAAGTATATAAAAACAAGATGCTAAAATAAAAACTACAAATGAAATATATAATAAAAACAAGATAAAATATAAAAAGCACACATACAACAAGAGTAGGAAAGGAAAGGGAAAGGGGAAAAGGAGAGGATCTGCTCGGCGTAATTATTACGCGAAAGTTTAAAAAAGTAAAAAAAATGAAATCGAAAAATGTGTATGAAGACTAGAGACAATTAATTTGTTTACGAAATGAATATAATGTTGAAGAAGTACGAACCTTATGTGGGAGTCTGTTCCAAAGCCTCGCACCATGAACAGTAAATGAATCCGTATAAAAACTAGAATGATGAGGTGGGATGGATAGAAGATTATTTGTAGCTGAACGAAGTGACAAACCGTGTGATTGTAAGAAGACAAATCTTTCCTTTAGATAAGAGGGTGCGACTGGATCGAAGAGAATTTTAAAAAGAAGAGAGAGAATATGAACATCTCTACGCTGGGCTATTGTCTTCCAGCCAAGGCGCTGCCGGAATTCAGAAATGTGATCACGCTTTTTTAGACCAAAGATATACCGAATACATGAATTCTGAAGACGTTCCAGCTTATTCAGCGCCTCAACTGAGAGATCTAAGTAGCATACATCTGCATAGTCAAATAAAGGATGAATTAAGGATTGAACGAGAAGTTTTTTTGTGTCAATAGGAAGAAAGTTTTGAAGTCTTTTAAGCGAATGTAAAGAAGCAAATACCCTTTTACTGACTTCATTAATCTGCCTCCACCAGGACAACCCGTTATCAAAGTATATACCTAAATTTTTGACTGTATCAGCGAAGGGAATAATGGAATCGTTTAAGATCAAAGATGGCAAAGGGGCGAGATTGAGAGACGTCAAAAGCCTGGAACTACCTATAATGATTGCTTGGGACTTTGAAGGATTAACAAGTAGTCCATGCTCCCTACACCACGAACTAATATATTGGAGGTTTTGGTTCATGATTTGAAAAGAAGAAACAATGTTATCAAGATCAAAATGAATATAGAGTTGGAGATCATCTGCGTAAAGATGGTAGGATCCACAAAGCTGGTGAGTGATAGTATTAATGAAGACTGAGAAAAGCAAAGGAGAAAGAATTCCGCCCTGCGGTACACCTGCACGCAAATCAGTCCAGTTGGAGGTTTGAGTTGATAAACACACTCTCTGCCTTCTACCTCTGAGGTATGAGTTTAACCATTCCAAGGCACTTCCTTTAATATTGAGAGACTCCAATCGAGCCAAAAGAAGATCATAATCAACACAGTTAAAAGCGTTACTAAAATCTAGCAACGTCAGCAAAGTAAGTTTCCTCCCTTCCATAGCGAACCTTATATCTTCTGAAATTTTAAGCAGGGCAGTAGCTGTACTATGGCCCTTACGAAAGCCGGACTGAAATCGATCCAGAGAGTTGTGAGATAGAAGATAGTCATTAAGTTGTTGATAAATTAACTTTTCCATTATTTTAGATAGAAAGGGTAGGACTGAAATAGGCCTAAAATCCTTGGCTGAAGATGGGGAACCAACCTTGGCTAACGGAATTATATTTGCCGTCTTCCACTCAGATGGGAAAACAGATGTGGATATTGAGGAGTTAATTATGAATGTTATAACAGGCAAAACACAATCCATAAGCAGAGTGATCATCTTGAAACTTATCCCATCATAACCGACAGCAGTAGACTTCACCGCAGAGAAGGACTTTCGCACTTCTTCCAAGGTTATTAATCTGAAATCAAATGGTTCAAAATCATGCGTACAATTCTTTATTTTATTTAAAGAGAGTTGTTTAATAACAGGATCAATAACGACAGGTAATGAAGAAAAGTGAAGATTCAGCTCATCGAGGCTAACCGCAACCGAGCCAACAGTGCCACCTTGTTTACCCAAACCATGCTGCTTTAGAAATTTCCAAGTCTTATTTGGTGTGGATGAAGAAACATTATTGAAAAAATATTCCTTTTTAGATTTACGACACAATTTAGAGCAGTGCCCTCTTAGCAGTTTGTAAGTTTCCCATTCATTGAGGCACTTTGTCTTATTGAATTTTGCTTTTGCTCTGTCCCGTTTATTCATAAGTTTTTGAATGTTATCCGTTAGCCATGGTGCCGGAGGACGCCTCAGTGGAACAGTTATAACCGGAGCATGTTTGTCAAACAAATTAATGATTTCATGATTAAACTCCTCCACCATGACGTTCACGTCAGCCGCGGTGTAAATATTTTGCCAGTTTATTTGCTCAGCATCATCTTTTAAGCTTGCAATGTCTAATCGACGAAAATTGCGAAACGAGTGAAGTCTAGACTTTATTTTAGGAAGTTTAACTTTGTAAGAGAGATAAATCAAATCATGACACGAAAAACCAGAAGCTGTCAATTGTCCATGAGACTTGACATGATTCACTGAAGATGTTATCATAAGGTCTAACAGTGACTGCGAAGATCTTGTATGATGAGTAGAGCAGAGCGGCAATAAATGTAAGTCAATTGAATTTATTAAGTTCGATAATTTGTGGGCACGGTAATCATTTCTAATTAGGCAGGTGTTGAAGTCGCCCATAAGTATAGTATGAATATAGTTATGAGTTAATGACTCCAATAAGGTTTCGAGTTCAAGGAAATAGTTGCAGCATGGCGGACAATAGGCAACACCCAACAACACCCTAGAATGAAAAACACACACCTCAATGAACAGGTACTCCATTCCCCCCACCACTCCTGCCTCAGTAGATGCGACAACCTTATAAGACAAATCATCACGCAGATAAATAGCAACGCCACCCCCAACACGATTGATTCGATCACAACGTATTAGATTGTATCCTGGAAGATCGAAAAGTGAAGATGGGAGAGTAGGCTTGAACCAGGATTCACTAACCAACAATGCATGTAGAGGAACATCTGTAAAAGAAGCAAGCAACTCATCATAGTGGGCGGGTATACTCTGAGCATTGATATGACACACATTGAGAATAGACCTAGAATTACAAAGAGATGACCGTAGTTGCTCAGAGAGTGACAGCAATGAGCTAGTCGAAGAGCTTTCAACCGATTGAAATGAATCAGAGAAGTTTGATTGAGCAGAGTAATGGGTGAGGGGAGAGGAAGGGAGGGAATAGAAGGAATCATTTTGAGGAGAAGTATTCATGTTATAATATGTGTGCTAAAAAATAATAAATAAATAAATAAAAATAATATGTATAGAGTATAAACAAATAAAAATAATATGTACAAACTATATATAAATAAACCAGTATTATAAATATATATAGTAAACTATTAAAGTAACTTTTATCTAATAATAAGTAAAAATAGTAAATAGAATAAAAAAAAAGCAAGTTATAAGTAAAAATAGAATAAAAGAAAAATCACACATTTAAATCACGAGGCCGCATGAAGTTAAATAAAAGGGAATATTAAATGCCGTTAGGTAGATGAGCGGAATGAGTATAAATTACACAACATAGTAAGTGGCATCATGATTAAGGATTAAATCCCAGGTACCTATGCACAATTGAATCAACATTTATAATTGGAATTAAAAATATAATAAATAAACATGAAATAAATTTAAAACAATTTAAGAATAATAGTACCCATCACATGTTAGACTCACACAATAAGACACGTAGATGTTTCAGTTAGGTACTTGTTACATTTGCCTTTCAATTAAACTATGTCGTGTTTTCATTTATTGACAACTGAGTACATTATATAGCACATGCATAAATATCTCCAACATTCAAAACTCTTACATCATTAACTGTTAAAATAAAAATAAATTGTCAAATAAAATTGATCACAAAATAAATAAACAATCACTTCTCAGTCTTAAGTATGAATCAATAAACTATTAATATAATGTATCTACAACCCAGCAGTTAGGTTATACAACAGTCAACTGGTGTTTAATACTCAATTACAATCATCATGTTATATAAATAAAATAGAATCTGAATAATTTATTACGTAGTATTCATGATACTCACCGTTTATACGCAATAATCCATGTAAAATCATCCATTTCAAGTTAGATTATCAAACAAAAACACCGGCAGTATTAATTAAAATTCATACTAATTTACAATGTTTACAGATAGAACAAACTCGCAACCAATCAGGTCACTAGTGAAGAAAAGCACCGACAATTTAGAATGATGTGAATATATATACATTTATAAAATAATTAAAAAAATGATTATTACATTCTGCGTGGAATTAAAGCAAGATATTTAAAAATATATAAATTTTAGTGAGCGATGACATTACAACCGACACACAGTTTGACAAGTGAAGGTTAGTTGTGATTTTCCAAATACAGATACGCATAGATAATCACAAGACAATCAAAACAAATCGGAAGTCTACAGACTTTCAAGCGCTTCACAAACCGTGTTACGCTGTCAATTCGAAATTAGTCTATGGATTGAGATGTCCACAGTGAGAGTTTACGAACAGGCAGAATAAAAACTTATAATAATATACCGTTGGCCAAACTGGAAAAAAAAATAATTAAACGAAAGTAAGTTGGCAAGACTGAATGTGATATTCCGAACCAAATTCTAGCTAACTTCATGACTATTTACAAAAGAAGTTTGAATGATTGAGTGGCTTGCAAAAGATATAAAAACTTACACAAAATGAAAGCAAAGTAAAAGTAAAACAATCAATACGCAAAATCATACAGGGTGCCATATATATGTAAGATGGTTAATCATTTAAAATTACTTGTTTGTCCGTGTACGCAGCTTTCTCTTGCTTGAGTCCTCGGGAACGCCATCCAGATCAGATAGGTTAGATATTCTCTTCTTTGAACCATCAGGAAATTTAACATGAACAAATCCATTCATGGTCCAGGTGTTTCTGTTACCAACCTTGTTCTTGGCTTCCGTCAGAATTTTGAGTGCATTTGGTGTAAGTGATTCAGTTAGTAGCCACTTAGTATTTTTCAAAGTTGTCTTCCTACCCCAGATGTCACTCTTTTGAGATTGGGTTTTAAAGATGATGAGTATTGGTCTTGGTTTATCTGCTTGGTTTCTCCCTATCCGACGGATATCTTTGATGTGCAGAGGGTCGATGTTAAGGGGGGTCTCCTTCAAAGCAGCGTCCAATGTATGTCCCTCGGGAGCTCCATGCAAAAGTAGCATCTTACGTCGTCGTGTTCTCTCCATCGTCTCGATTTGGTTCTCCAGAACACTCATTCTCGCATCATAAGCTTCCAGCTTCTTCATTATAGTGGTCTTGAATAGCTGAAACTCCTCCACCACACCAGTCGTCAAGCCACCACATTTACAAGGATTACATGTAATCCTTTCCTCCATGCTTGTCATCTTCTGTAGGAAGAAGGTCTTCAGTGCCTTTAAATCGCCAGAATCCATAGTTACAGCGCGTACTCGTAATTATTTTGAATATTTAAATATTCATTAATGCGCGATTAAGAAAAAAGCGTGTTGTCGCAACGAAACAGTGTTGCTATCGTCTACTTGGATACTTACAAAACCACTTTTGGTGAGGACAGCTTCTATGATTCCTGCATTGAATGTGGCACAGTTTAATGAACCTTTATCTTTTGGTACACTTATAAACTTATTTACCTAGAAAACAAAATACTATTGTAATTTAATGCAAATTTTCATTAGAAAACCAGTGTTTTTTAATAAAATAGCCTGACTCCTATTGGAAGAAATTGTCATGTGACAATAAACTAGAAATTGTGCATGAAAGTATATGTAATGTAAACTGTATAAATGTTATGTATTCAATAAAGAATTTATTATTATTATTTCATATTTATTTATGAAATATAAGACTTACGCCTCTTTACAATTAACGTGAACAAGAAAATTGTACAGTCTTCAATTAAGTACAAAAAACTAAAATTAATCAATAAAAAACAGGCAAACACAACTAGGTACTTTAATTAACAAATAGATATAGGCATACATTTATAAGACAAAATACTATTAATAGTTTGTGTGCCAAAAAAATCATTTGTACTGCTTGAAAAATGCCATCAAAAATGTTTCTTCTTTAAAAAATGAGAAATTCCAAAAAAATACTCCAATTTCATGAAAATTCCATCGATTTTCTCAATTTTTTCGGCGTTTTATAAAGGAATATTAAAATAATCTATATAAAACTAGATAATAAGAATAAACACTTTATTTTATTGTGAAAAACAATTGAAAAATTAAAAAAAAAACAACTACATATTATGTTTTCCTGCACAACCTGCGTTCACTTCCTGCACAACTCAGAATGTTTTTGGGTAAACACCAAAAACATTCTGAGCATTAGTAGACTTGGAGAAGGCATATGATTGTGTGGGCCAGGAAAGATTGTGGTACGTGCTGCTAGAGTATGGGGTGAGCAGCCAGTTGAACTAACAATCTCTTCACTCTATGAAGATGATCAACCCTCTCGGAGTGGTTTACTCTCACTAAGGAAGTGAAACAAGATTGTGTCAGGTCTCCATGGCTGTTCAATCTATTCTTAAACTACTGTATGCAACCTGTGAAAGAGATGGACATTGATGTCGAATTGAATGGAACTCAGGTGAATGCATTGATTTGGTGTTAATGGCTGAGACTGAAAGTGATCTACAAGTGATTGTTTGGTGAGTATATGATAGTTGCAGTTCGAAAATTAATGTTATAAAGACGAAAGTGTTAGTGTTGGAAACAAAGAATGAAAAAAATATTTGTAAAATAAAGGTTGGCAAAGAGACAGATGTGTGTTAAGTACAAGAAATTGAGAAATTGTATGAGTGTAGGTGAAACGAAAGAAATAAGGATAGAGTCTCAAGACTCAAGCGTTTCCCAGGGTTGAATCTCATATCTCAATCATAATATTGTCTACCTTAAAATTTACAACAAGAGATTCATGTTTAAAAACAATAATGAAAAAGATAAAACAATAAAAATGAGCCATATTTTACATACCAGAGCTTCCTTCTCAATAATATAATAAGTTCTTTCATCATCATTTGCATGCTCCAGTTTATCAGCTTCCTTTCCGAACAAAGTCTAAAATTAAATCATAGTAAAAATTTATGAAATAGTAAACATCAAATAATATTATTTTTATTTCCCATTACATCTATTTTCAAGGAATTCAAAATATCTGCTATTCTTTTGAGGACTTCAAAATATCTTTTATTCTATTAGTATATTTATATTCCATAGTGTTTATTCACACTGACTGTAAAATATTATTAAATTCACATATACGCATTAAAAATTAATAATTATTTGTCTGTAATTATTATCTTATATATTTCTGCTCTCTTCAATAAAATTGTATAATTTTTAAACAGACCCCCTGGACAAACACGCACTTGGCGATCGACAACAAACGAATTTTCGTCAATAATTGCAACAATAACGCATTTTTATACGGTACATGTAAGCAGATTGTCGAAAAGCTCGCCAGTAGACGATCGCTAAGTACGGTTTGTCTACGGCCCCAGATGTGTGCATCAAATTTATAGAATGTAAATCTTTCAACATGTAAAGTGTTTAAGCTCTTAATTATTGATAGTATTACTTTTTATTCTTTTCTATACAATCTTACAATATTGTAGCCAAAATAAAAAAAAAGATTGGGAACCATATTCCACAATAGATATTTTTTATTTTCCTTTTTGTCCACAGCCAAAATCCAAAATATTTACCTAATTTACATTGTACCTTATTACATATTACTATATATACCACAATATTACCTTCCACAAAGTGGATTTAATGAAGAGAAGCATATTTAATAATTTGATTTCTCTTTTTCCATTTCTTTCCCGAACAAAATACAAATCTATGACACGGCTTCCCACGTCTTGTCCTAGTTCTGCCAACCTGAGAATCAAACTCAAATTAATATACCAGACATCTCAATAGTACAGTTATTGGACTGAAATAAAAGTCATGTATACAAAATTTCACTTACTTGTTTTGTAGTTCTGGTACTGTGTAAACTCTGTTTTGACAATACTGAACAAGTTCTGAAAACAACAGAGCGAAACAACTCAAGGAAACCTCTCCTTTCCCTTTACTCAATGGTTTATCCAAAATACTTGTCTTCATTGTGGGTGTTTGTATAAATTAAATATATTCAATTGTTGGCATATAATAGACTTAAATGAACTTGATAACCCATTATTGTTATATAAAGAAGTATTAAACTAAAATATAATCAGCCAAACATCAATATTCAATACAACCCAAGAATCGCAAGATGACATTTCAAATTTCATAGAAAATATAAAATATTGTTTTACGACATAAAATATTTAGTGTGAATACCCCTTTACTATGTCATTTTTTTGTTTTCTATGGTTTTTGTACCATGTGGCAACTTCGCGAACAAGTTTATGCAGGCGTCGCCATATTACATATTTTGTATTTTATCTTCATCGATCACGTTACGACTCGACCGAAATTTGTATCGTAGTTTTGGGACTAGGTGGTGGGCGAGGTTTCCGTCAGGTTTAGAATAACTTCATTTATAATTCATCATCGTGTAGGATGATTGGGTGTCGAACATAGTTGGCAATATTGTTAATTTAATCCATTCTGTTCTCATTTAAAAATGAATATCGCTGGGCCTAGTACACAATGCAGTGAGTTTTTGTATTTGTTTTCAAAATAGTTGGTAGTGCTATATTAAATATTGTTGATATTATATACTTAATGTGCGGTGGTATGTTTGTTTCTCCAGATTATAACATAAGAAGATGGAACCACTATGTATTGGCCAGCGAATCTTGTAGATCTTCTGATGAAGGTTCAGAGTCCGCTTACAGCATCCAAGGCAAAGAGACTGGTAGGATAGTTTTTTTATTTGTTATGTACTAATGTTTTTCAAATGTTTTGACAATTTATTTTCAATGGACCCCACTTTGTACAAATTATAAATTATGTATTACTGCCTGTCTGCCTACTTATTGCCTGTTTTTTCTTGTGTATGTTTGACTAAACACCTATATCTATTTGTTGTTAAGTAGTATGTAGTTGTGGTTTGCAAAATTGTTTAGACAATACTTATTGCAAATGGTATTTACTAAATTATTTTGCCTAAGAAAATCTTTGAAAACTTCACAAATTCATTATCAATTGTCGATTTGAGATGAAGCATCCAATTCAAGTAAATCATGTGTTGTAACAAATTGTTAACAAATGAAAACTGAAATAATTAGCTACAAATGATGTCAGCTCCATAAAGTTGGAGATGTTGGAATAAATACAGTTTAAGAGCCATGCTGCGATACTGGTATTCAGTCAAATTGAATCATCATCAACGGATCTTTTAACTAGTATTTGCATATGCCTAAAACAAATTCTTTGGATTAGGGATAAATTCAGACTTGTTCACTTTCGGTTATCACTCTGGATGGTCTACAAATTGAAAAGGTGTGAATAGATGATTCATCAGTAGTGATAACCAGCGATAACAGATGGAAACGATTAACAGCCGACATAATTTTGATGAAAGGCCCTTTTACAGAAACAACTATAAACAACTTTTTTCCTATCATTCGTCTTTGCAGTTTGTACTGAATGTCAAAATCATAAACAAAATGAACATGCCTTTGTGTACAAACAACATGACTGAGTAATGTACATCATAACAATTTCGGTCTTTGCAGTCACATACTGTACAGGTGAAGGATATTAAATGATTGTTGTTTCTAACTGTATTCAGCATCACAGTAGATACTAGAATCATCATCACCTTAGCTGCGATATGGACATTGTGCTATTACATCATTATCCCAATTGCTTGCTTCCACATTCACAGCATTAATAATATGTTTGTAACTTTCGAAAAATATTCTTACTAGTTTTATTGTAAATCCTAAACGCTGTCAAATATAGATGTACTTTGGTAACTATACACCATGTTAAGTAAGTGATGTGCCACACTTTTCTCTAAATTTTATATTATTTCATTTATTATTGTTTTACTAACTAAATGGGGAACATTGTTTTCCTGTTTTTTGCTGTATATAAAATATATTTGAATATTTCTTACAAACATTTTATTTTGTACCAAAGACATCTTTATAGTTCTCCATGTCAGATATTGATAGTCATTGTAATGTTAGGCCCTTTACACACAGTGTGATTTGCACCATAGATTGATTTTGATAATATGAACATTTGTATAATTATTTTCACACTTCTTTGTGTTTGAAATCTTCAGCATCTGATAGTATAGTTTCTTTTTTCATCTCATGTTGGAATTAATTGCAGTATTTTGCTATGTAACTATGGTCAAAAAAGTCAATACTTCTATGCTCAAATTATATATGAAGTTAACTGTTGTTGCTGCAAAGATTTGAATTATGTTGGTAAGAAAGTTGTGAATATTTTGAATCTCCGACTAGTTGTATATTAGTTGTTTGTGCAAATCTCATAAATGTGAAAGCGCCTAATTTGGTAGAGCACATTTTCATAAGTCTGTTTTCGCAGTGCCACTCCATGCACCACCATGATGGGCACATTGGATATAGAGTGAACTGGCTCATTGTGTGGCCCTTCTGAGCGACATATATCTCTCTGGACACGGATATCAACTGGAATCAACCCACCCTCAGTGTGTGAATGAATGTGTTGAGACATAAACCAAATGGCATTTCGCAAATTATTCTATATGACCAAATCAATCAAGTTCTTTGTAGTCCTTATAGCTTTTCATATATATTAAATAAGAGTGTTGGTGAATACTTGAGTGAAATACGTAGTTCATTTGTAACATATACCTATGTTCTAGATAATTTCTTTAGTGTTTGGAGTAACAGGATTCTTTCTATATGTCTTCTCTGTTTTTTTGTGGATAATTTTGCAACTTGTAAAAGACATCAAACTATTCCAGTTACCCACAGTGAAATTGATGAAAATTATATAACTATGTTTCAACTATTATATAGAGTGCATATATAATATGTGTAGTAGTATTAATCAATACATTAATTTTTATTATTTCTTGATAACTGACTTTTAATATAAGTTTATTAAAAATGTAAAGGAAATATATACACAAATATGTTCTTGACATCTTTGAATAGATACGTGAAACTTTTTAGCAAACTGAAAATAACTTACAAGATTGTGGCCTGCCTGAGTATTGGAATTACATAAATATTTGTTGAACTGAATAAATGTTTATTATATATCATCGGTGGATCCATGGAACCTCTCATATGTGAATTTTTTCAAAAAATTAATTTAAACTTTGCTTACCTTCGTGATACAAGCTCTTGCTTGGTGTAAGGGTGAAACTCAAAAATAAATTAGATCTGTGATATGAACACAGCTTTATCGATGTATTTGACTAGTCATAATATTTCAAATTTTTATTATTGTTATATGAATGCATATGCATTTCTATAAAATATTGTTATTTTGTTTTATGTGTGATATTACCTAAATACTAACTAACCTCAAAGGTGATTTGATTGTTCCTAATATACTATAATAATATATCGTCGCCGCACGCATAATTTGACTTATGTGAGCGCGCGATGCAAAACTACAACTCTGCAAATGCCGCACGAGTACGAAGGCATTTTATCACTTGTGGATATTATAATTAAGTAATAAAATGCGTTCTTACTCGTGCGGCACTTGTAGCGTTGTAGTTTTGCATCGCGCGCTCACATAAGTCAAATTATGCGTGCGGCGACGATATTGTATTTGGTGGAGTGAAATTAAACATTTAACATTAACATCTTTATCATTCAGAATTGCCAATGCTTAGTTATTATCAACTTTAACTCAACAGATTTTATGTGTCACAATTAGCTATTCTATTATCTAGCCTTAATTCGCTTTGTTATTTGAATGAAGGTAATAAATACATAATTCACTCGATTGCAGGTGCATTGACGTAAAATGAAGGTAATAAATAGATCAACCACATTGAGTAAGAAATAAGTAAGGCAATGCCCCCTATGCAGTAGGTGTCATATGTGAAAGGGGGAACAAGTTGTGACTTGTAACAGACATACCTAGTAATATTATATCTACATTGCAGTTGTTTATTGTTTATGTTTTGTTATTGTGTGTATAGGAGGGACAATGTACAAGCTTATACAAGATACTCAAATGTATTCTCCCTCTCCTTTGATTCATAATAGATAATGTCAGTAGCATTGCCATATCCATTGTATTGTGTAAACAATTTTGTCTAGTATTACATATTTTTAGTATATTTAGTAAATTATTTATGATCACTCTGATGAATTAGTAGAGAATGTATCATCATAATCATTCATTGTTTTTATTATACCTAGATAGTGATATATTGTCACATGCGAGCTTGCATTACCCAATGACCTGTACTAACTTGTTCAAAACAATTTTTTTATACACTTGTGTGTTGCATTCACACAATGTCAATTAAAGAGAAATTATATGCCTGACAATGTCGGAGGACTATGGGATATATTGAAACCACATTGGTGTTGAACTCAAGATGTCGATTTGAAGCATTTCCTGATTTAATAGTTCATTTATGATTGCTTTAAATAAACATAACTATTTTGAGTGGCAGATATCTTAAGTTGTTTCTTTTTGGAGAAAAGTAACATATGTATGTCGGTCGTAATATTCAATTACTTATCACTGTTATTTTCATAAATTTACAAAAACTGGTTGTAACAATATGTTAATCTCCATGATGGTTTTGAATAAACCTAATAAATACCATCATATAAAAAATATATATTTGATTGATGTTATTAATGCTTGTGCATTTTCTTTTGAAAATTTATAATTTTTTGTGAGAGTTTTAGTATTAGTTACAGAATTATTGCTCATGCTTATTGCTTAATTGGTCACTATACAGAATATGAATGACATTTACAAAAGTGACAAGATTTTTCCTGTCTGCTTTTGATATGATGTCATTATTCTATAACATGGGAATGCATGTACACTTAAAAATGATTCACTTATGTATAAGTAATAATGGATGTATAAGTGTTATCTGAATATTGTATTGAACAAAATGATGAAAAGATTGAAATAGAAAAAAAAATTATAAAAGAAAAAAATGTTGTTACCATCACATCCCAAAAGTTGGAAAAAGAAAAAAAAAACCAAAATAAAATGTGATGGTTTCAAACGATCAAAATATAAAAAAGAAAATATATATACCAAAATATGAAAAAAAGAAATTGAGCCGTTATGAAAATGGTGTATGGAAATGAAAAAAAATGGAATTTCAAAAAAATATGGAAATTCCTAAATAAGTTGTATGTGACAAAAAATGATTTTTAAAATAGCCATTGTGATCCAATGTTGTAGATCTGGCACGAGATACGAGTGATTTGGAGAGTGATTGCACTGATGTGGAGTATGAGGTAGCCAGTGATGCGGATAGTAAGCAGGATATTCTACAGTTTGTGGACAGCCACGAGTCTAGCTCGGATGATGTAAGTTGTAGCTTTACAATTGACACTAGTGGATGAAGGTGTTATGTGACACTCAAACTTCATTTGTTTGGGTTAGTCAAAAGAAATTGCTTCTACAATAAACTCATCCATTGCACAATATCATTTATTTATATCATCTTATTAAATATTTTGTTAAGAGCGCTCTTTAGTGAATTTGGTAAAATCTTCAATTTTCAACAAGTTCGGTAGACAACCCCTCAAAACTCAAGGACAGTACAAACATTTTGATATGAAAAAATATAAGAATGATTGTTAATCTCCAATATTAGTTTTTTTAATTAAGAAAAAACTTAATAATAGCTTCATAATACTTGTTTAAAAAAAAACATATTTCAAAATATCGAAATCAGGGGTGTGTTTGGTAGACGGAATACGAGAATCCCACGGATATTTGCGTATTTTTTTTTTAATATTGCGGAAAATTAAATAATTCTTAATTTAAAAAAAACGGCAATTTTCAATTTTTTTCTTAGATTATAGTCGATTAAATATATCGTTATTTTATAAAATTTCCTTTTTTTTTTAAACCAAAAAAACACCATTTAAACTTATTTTTTTAAATATAAAAAATATACCACTGTTATCCTTATATTTTTTCACATACGAAAGAATAATAAAAATTAAATAAATGTCCATTAAATAATTTTATTTATTTAAAACAAACCAACAGTAAATTTATCTCGCCAGTCGGCTGATTACGGCCGTGGTGTGCGGACGTGGGTTCTGTGTCGTTTTTTTTCGTGCGTGTTATTTGGACAATTTATTTAAAAAATGCCGGCAAAGAAATATCCCTGTATGAGAAAACGTAAAAATCGAGTAAGAATAGAACAGAGAAATTACGTTGGATCAAAGTTTGATAGGTAAGTTCATATTTTTGTATTATTTTGTAAGAAGTGTTATAATCCATAATAACTTCACACGCTCTGACAATGGTACTCTTGTGAGTTTACATATGTGTGTGTAAGTGATCCTCGAGTGATACAGTCATTCCGCGCTTCGTGTACGTATGTTCAATATTGCACTCAGGTAATATTTTTTTGTTTGGTACAAGTGATGATTAAGTCGACTAAACGTTCAACGTTTACATATTCTTATATGTAGGTCTCCTACGCTTAATGATTTTTAATATCATAAGAATAAATTATTATATAGGTACCTACTTACCAATTGGTGAGATATTTATTTATATTATTATTATTATACCATCACGGCACATCCCACAAGTGGGGTAGCCAGCAGATCAGCTGCATGTAAGAAACATGCAAACTGTCCTCTCCGTGCCAATATAAAATCAAGACATTCAGGATGGGTTTATTTAATATTTATTTATTTATTTATTTAATTTATTTATTTATTTAATAGGACTCCAATTTACGAAAGTATTAATATAATCTCTCTCTCTCTTTTTTTTACGACAGTGCACCCGCTGTCGAGTATATTAATATAATAATTAGGACAGTTCTTTTGACTACCCGTATGGCTTCAAATGAACAATGAACATTTCTGTTCATTATGCGCTCACTAATAAGATTGTATTTTTTTTAAATGTATCCGAGCTTATTGAAATACAACCAAATACATATTGTACACTTCACAGAAAGCTAGAAAAGCTTGTGTTGTGAAGTAGTGTAAGTCGTCAGCGGGGTTTAAACCCGCGTCCATCCGTTTGATAGGATGAGCGCGTTCCCAATCTCGCTACCGACCACCTCCTGCGTGTACAGACTTTCGTGTGATTTGATTACGCTGTTACTTACGCCACAAAAAAGACTTTTATCTTGGCACTTTGTCAATTATAGGTACATACCTAGTTATATAATTTTTCAGTTGGTATTTTGCTCTAAAAAATCGCGGCAAATATTTATGTATCCACAAAAAATGTGGGTATGGAAGATTCGGCAATTATGTAACGTTCTTTTTCTACATTATTTTTAGGAAAACTCAAAAAGCTGATCCTCACGATGGTTCTGGTTTTATCCATAGGAATAATGATATGGTAAGTAGTATTTGGGGTTGATTCTTATTATGTAAACGCACAATTTATTTTACTTTTGTTGCTTACCTTATTGTACAATAACAAACATAAAAAATATTAGTTTCTAAATAAAGTATTTTGTTTAGTAAATATATTTTACTATTATTATTATTATATTATGAAAGCAAAATATTTTGTTCATTATAGGTGTTAGTTTCTGAACTTTCCGGAACGAAACAACAATTTTCTGGGGCTGAAGAACGAATGGACATAGGAAATCGTTGAAGTAAATGTTGAGTTATGTATCTACTTATTTGTTGTAGATTGTTATAGATTGATGACAATTGTTTGTTTATTTTAATATGTTGTTATGTGTGTTGTTGCCTAAATAAATAATTATATATACCTAAATAAATAATTATTAGATATGCGATTTTCTTTTATTTGTTCATCCTTCAACTAATCGTAATTGGGTATATATTTCAATCGTTGACTTATAAAAAACAGTTGTACTTACATATTATATTATAAATAATAATTATTATTATTAATAACATTATATTGATTGAAATTGAATTGAAATGTAGGTAAGTACATAGGTACCATACACAGTATGTAGATTAATCCTCATCCATCACTATTCTAGTAAATAATAGATATAAATAATTAACAATACCTACTGATAGCAGTATGTAAGTGAAACAACGTATAGTGAATACTTGGTATTAGCGTACCCACTGTAACACAAACAAATAAAAATGTCAGGAGTTATTATTATTATTACGTCTCATCCTATGTCGAGTACATCGCATCGCGGTAAACTGTGATCACCTCACCAAAAGGGAACTTGCATATTCATACTGCCAATCATACATGCAAAATGTAAACTAAATTCTTGTTGTATACGAGTACCGACTTGACCAGATAAACTCACGCGGCGGAGTCTGGTAGTAAAACATTGTTAAATTTCCATGTTTTGAATACGCGGTAAGATTATTATCATCATCATCATGACAGAAATCTCAGTTTTTGTTTACCTAAAGAGCTGTCTTAATTGCTATTGTTCTATGTTTTGCAAGTTTATAAATAGGGTTTTGTGTTGATGGTTTCTAATGAATTTTATAAACTGTATTGTAAGTAAATATATTGTGTGTAGTGGTTATTTGGAATTTGTACTCACTGTCAGACTCAGATTTTTGTTATTTTCTTTTTTGTATGTTACTTTAATCTCACACAATAGAGTTGTACAAAACACCTTCATCCATGCAAAACACTTTATATTTGACTGCAATGTGAAATAACACTTCCATCCACTTTTGTGTCCACAAATATAATTGTTTCTGATGGTTACTTGCATGAATGTATACCATTGTGGATCATGCTCATCATTCGTATGATTTGTTTGCAGGACGTCATCAGAACCACCGTAATAAGTGCAATTACAACAGAAGGAGATTTGGTTTTTGCTGATTCTGAAGATTCACTTACAGCGCCTTCAATTGATTCAGAGTTGAGTCCATTTGATTATTGGAATTGTGCTCAGTGTCACAACAGTAACAACAATCCCATGTTCAGATATTGTGAGAAATGCTACAAGGTACTACATCGTTGCAATTATTTTGTATTGTACAAACCAGACTAAACAAATTTCCCAATATTTGAACTGCGTATTATTTCAGGTAAGGAAAGACTTTTTCCCCCCACCTCCTAAACATCATAAGAAGAAAAACAGAAAGAGAGTAAAGAAGCAAAAGAAGGGCTCGGAATGTACAAATGTAGTTGTCGCATCCACTAGTGATCACATGAAAGGTACAGGGTTACATTTAACACCTACATATGATAAGCATAATAACAATATGGAGCGATGCTCATCTAAACATAGTATGTCTCCATCGTGTGACACCTCAGCTGTTACTGCTGAAAGTGGTGTGAAGAGAAAACATGATGATCTTGTGGGCTGTGTAGAGGAGAGGGAAGCTAAGAAATCACGTAAAAGCTTTTTGGATGATTCAATTGATTTGGCAGCCAAACCTGGCATTATTGAAGATCTGTTTGATTTGAAAGATTCTTTAGATTCTTTTAGCCAGCCTACCTTTCCTATCTTTGATGATGTTGCATTGGTACAGAAGGCTTTCAGTGAACCTACTCTCCAGTTTAGTAAGGATGACTTAGATTTAGTAAGTGAAATGCATTCTTCAGATTCAAATAATGGATCTAAATCAAAAGCAAATTCGTCTAGTGGTAGGGCAGATAAGTCTGTGGGTAGTGACATTAGGGACCGTTCGGAAATGTGCATCACATGTCTGGTAGAGCCCAAGTCTGGTGTGTTTGTCCATGGGCGAATTGCCCACATATGTTGTTGCTATAAGTGCTCTGTGAAGATTTGGATCAAGACAAAGAGGTGTCCCATATGCAAGTGCAAAGTTAGTAATGTCTTGAGGGCCTTTGTGTCCTAGGAATATTTCCTGTCCACTGAGAAGAATGGTTGGTAGAACGTTGTGAGATAGAGTGAAGAATGAGGATATCAGGAGAATGAGCGGATGTGAGAGGAGTGTTGTGGACAGAATGCGTGTAAACAAGTTGAGATGGTTTGGACATGTTGAGCGAATGCAAGATGGAAGGATGACGAAGAGGATGTATTTATCTGAAAGAAGGGGTGTGAGGAAGCGCGGACGTCCAAGAACCACATGGCTTGATCACGTGGACCAAATTCTTAAGGACGGACGCGTGCTGAGTAAGAGAAATCGGCGTGCATGTATGAGAAACTGGATGAATGTAAAAGAAGCGAAAGAAGTATGTAAGGATAGATCTATATGGCGTTCCATTCTCTCTGCCTACCCCTCCTGGGACATGGCGTGAGATTATAGTATAGTAGTAATATTTCCTTACTTCATTTCTTAATGTTTCTCATAGCTACCTAAAGCAATTTATGAAATAAATAACCACCAGTGTAATGGATTAGATGGATGCTCCAGGGTTCTTTTCATGTTGTTATCCACATTATGGGAACGTTCCTGAGGAGTTTTCCTCTCCATTTATTCATTCATCCCCCAAAAATGTGGGCTCTTGCTTTATTGTTGTATGGTTTGTATGGATGGTAACTTGTTAGGATCCTTTTTATATAGGATTTTTCTTTTAATTATTTATAGTTCTTGAATTGTTTTGCTTGTTGCTTTTAATTTATTGATACAGGAGTATTTAATTTAATTGATAATTGGAATAAGCGTACATTTTATGAGACTGTCTTCTGTCTGATATATTCCAAAAAATTAAGGGATTGTGTTAGTTCATATGTCACATGTGCAATGTAAGTTAGGTATGTGTGGTGTAAAGATTGCAAAAAGGTATTTATTTCCAGAGTTTTTAATATAAAGTGTATAAAAACAATAGATGTAGTAGTTCTTGCCAGTTTTGGTTTGTATATATTATTGTTTAGATTAACTAAGTTAAGAAGGTCTTTCGTTTCCTTTGCTGTGCGCGTGCACACATCTTATGCATCTTTTTTTACTATTGATGATACAAAGTAGCCACCGTTTTGTTAGATTTGAAAATATTTATTTGTTATTAACTTGTTGTAGTTATCTTATTTGATTATGTAAATGATAGTTGTCTTTGCTTTCTTTCTCTTTTGGGTTATTTTAGTTTTATTTTTTATTTTGTTCACTTATCCTGTTATGAGAGTTTTGTTGTATTCTCATGTCTTACTTCCAATAGCTTGTGTTTAGTTTTTATTTCTTTAGTATTTTCCTTAATTTGAAATATTGTAAATATGTTGAAAGGTAACATTGAATTAGTTTAGGTTTTGAAATATTTTGTGATGAACATATATGAGTAATTATATGATGTATGAATATGGAGCTTTGTGTATAAAATAATTGGTAATCTTTATGAGGTGTATTTATAAAATTTCAAGTTTGGTATTTAATGTTTACCTGTGTAGGGTAAAGGTGCTATGATACCAACCTGTTTCTTTCTTTAGAATTTGCACATATTCAATAACAGTTTTTAAAAGAAAGGGATGAAGAACGTTAAGATAAGTGATAATAAAAAGATATTCTACACTTCTGTAAATTCAATAAAGAACCATAATGATAATATTCAATAGTTAATATATTTATTATTTTTGATGGGAAACTTCAATTTTTATATTTCATATATCATAATATTAGCCCTGATTTTTTTTATATGATTCCCTTACAACTGATATTGTACATCCCCAGAAAGTCTAAAGATAAAAGAAATACATAGTTTGATTCTTTTAATTTTGCTCTTCACTTTAATCGGGAAAAAAGAAAAGTCAGGGCTTTAAATTTCAAGAGCAACCTCGTGTTTGTCGGCATGGCTTTTCTCATTACATAATATCATCTAACATTCAATATTTATACTTATTATATTATAGTCTACACATTTCACTTAATTATTTATTTTTATATAGTTCTAAGGAATGTGTGTTAATAGAGAATATGAACAGTTTTAAACTTTGACAAGGTAAATGTATCAGTTGAAGATGTACATATCGATGGCTTAGAGCACAGATGTTGTAAGTGCAGTTTTGACTGAAAATGAGTTATTATACCCATGCGAATCTATATCATCTGAAGTATGATCCTTAGGAATATTATTGTGTAACTCTGTGTCATTGACGAGACGTTTAACAAAATCTATATGTGGTAAGTACTAAATGGAATGGCATCTCAAACTTTCAACATTGATTATCTCAAAACTATGGAAACTGCACTTACCACATCTGTTCTCTATGCCATCGATATATAATACATGAAGTCTTGAATACAAATTTCATGATAATGACTTGTTATTTCCTAGTAATGTAAATTTGTGTAGAGGATGATAACATCACCATTTTAAATCCATTATGTGTTAACAATAACAATCATACTGACTGATGTATTATGCTTTTCTTCTTTCTTTCATCATTCAAATATTTGCTGTGGGGTGATTGTGCATTGTTTTTTGTAGGTACATTTTAGTGTTTTGAAACAGTGACTGGATGAATCAATTGTGTCGCTGAGTTACGAAATCCGCTATAACACATTTTAACAAAAATTGAGTTATATATGTCGTTGGATTCGTAATCGAATTATCTATAACTTTAGAAAATTGTTTACTTGAAAACATTCACCATTTTTTCAGAAAAAAATAAATAAAACGAGGTTGAGAAACGAATCCCACTATATCACTTAATGTCCCTTTCAATATCCCCTATAACACAACCAACCAATAAGAGTCCAGTATTTTCAAAAAATCAATATGGCCGCCGGTACAAAATTGTTCTTATCTGGTGAGTTTGGCGTTCTGGGTTCTCTTAAATAATTGCAATTTAAACTGATTCATAATGAGTGATCAAGATTTTAATGTTAAAAAATGTAAAGAAAATAGAGAAAGGAATAAGATAAGTCATACAGGAAGTTGAAAAGTTTACTTACAACGCCAAAAACGGTAAGTAAATATTGACATATTTTGAGTGAATTTCGTGCGTTTTGCTGTATTTATTCAGTGGCGCGCAGTTCTGATGTGACATAGGTGAACACTTTTTTTTTATCATGCTATTTATGAAATTAAAATAAATATTATTATGATGAAATAATTCAGGTATATTATCATTTATTGAAAATTAATCTGCATAAAAAAATATATGCATAATAAATAAAATGTCTCCGAAACATTTTTGTGCCTCAATCAATTTTTTTTATGTACAATATAGATTATCATTTCTTTCACGTAATGCGAATTCTTACTTAATGTTTAAAATCACTTTTTTTTGTAAGTTGTATAATCAAAACTAAAATTGTATGCCTTTCGGTACTTAATAAGACGTGTTTATTTTGCCGACAAAAATAAAATAAAACCGGCAAAAATAAAATCTAATTCGAATACAAAACTTTTCTAAGGGAAAAAATACTCGAAAACGGGTGGGGCCAATTTACATTTGAATTAGATTTTGTTTTTGATGGTTTTATTTTTTGCCGCCAAAAATAAAATTTACTTCGAATATAAATTTCCTGAAGTTTCGTACATATTACTCAACAACGGGTGGGGCCGCTTAAGTTTGATAGTTGAAATTTTTTTCCTATAAATAAAATTTTTGAAAAATTTGGTGACCAAAAAATAATTCTACATACGGCAACAATTTCCTCAAGTTTCGAAAATATTACATTTTCTGTAGAAAAAAGCAAGTAATAAAACATATTTTGTTAATTCATTTAAATTTACGTTTTTATTGAAATATAAATACTCATGCTTTATTTATATAAAAAAATAATTGTTAAAATAAAATATCAGCATTTTAATTTATTGACACCACTGGAATAAATTATCATGTTGCACTTAAATGTAGTTCTAACAAAATCCACTATATCATCCTGTGTGTCTTACGAAACCCGCTTTAACATCATGTGCCTATCAAAAGCCGACACGTGAAATTTTATTTATACAAAATGAACCGTCTTTTTTTATTTAATCATAATATTTATTTTAAAAATAAATTGTTACACCAATCTTACAATCAATAAAGTTATTTTATTTCAAAAAAGTTTGCTTAATACTTAAATAATAGTTTTTATCGATTTTCTCTGTATTACAAAAATGTGTTATAGCGGATTTCGTAACTCAGCGACACAATTATCATATTAAATTTACACATTTTTTTTTTGAAAATGCAATTGTATTCCACCTCCTCTCTACCCCTCCCTGGTTGGGAACTCCTGCTCTATGTGAATATTATTGTAATGATTTATTAGTCATCTATTGTGAAAGATGAGTGTTTCTTAAAATAAATACAGTACCTACTTATGACAGAACTCTATATTTATAGTTAGACAGAGAGTATGGTAAATGAAATAAGTGGTCTTGTGTTGGGGGTAGTCGAGAGGAATGGTTGGGGAATCATGAGAGGGAGTGAAATAACCAGCCGAGTTTGCTATGAGAATGTAAGTGGGTTTGAACACAATGTAAAATTTAAAATGAGGAGTGAAAGGAAACACTGATGTCTGAGAATTACGTGACATTGTCACGTAAAAAATCTCAAGTACAGATATGTGTTGAGTAAGAAATTATACATAAATAGGTGTTGTATGAATGTAAAGGAAGTGAAAGAGGTTAGTAAGGATAGACATGTCTCTCTGATGCTATTCTACCCTCTCTGCCTACCCCACTAGAAGGGACAGATATACGTCATCATCATCAATTGCTCTACAGCTCGTTGTGAGCCTTGGCCTCCTTCAACATTCGCCTCCATCTTCCCCTATCTTGACATGCACTCTTCCAATCCCTGATACCAATGACATCCACATCTCTCTGTACACCATCCATCCAACGGAGTTTGGGTCTACCAACGCTACGTCTACCTTGTGGTCTTGTATGAAGGATTTTCTTTGGCACTCTATCCTCACTCATTCTCTCCACGTGCCCAGCCCATCTCAGTCTTCCAACTTTGATACATAAATATACGTGAAGTGGAGATAATTGTGACGATCCTGAAATATGTCAATGGAAAAATATTATAGTATGTATAATTATATAAACATGCAGAAATGGAGTTGGTAAAATGCTGCGTGATAGAGTGAAGAATGAGCGGATGCAAGAAGAGTGTTGTGGACAGAATGCGCGTGAATAAACTATGGTGGTTTGGGCATGTTGAACAAATGAACGAGGTAAGAATGACAAAGAGGATATACTTGTCTGAAAGAAAGGGTGTGAGGAAACGTGGACGTCCGAGAACCACGTGGCTTGATCACGTGGATCAAATTCTCAAGGACGGCTGCGTGTTGAGTAAGAGGAACCGACGTGCGTGTATGAGAAACTGTATGATTGTGAAGAAAGTGTGTAAAGATAGATTTATTTGGCATTCCGTTCTCCCTGCCTACCCTACTTGGGACACAGCTTGAGGGTATAGTATAGAAATGGAGTAAATATTGAAGTGATATTATATATCAATGAGAAGAGAAATTGACATGCATATTTGAGAAATAGTATGAATGTGGAAGATGCGAAAGAAGTATGCAAGGATATATCTAAACAGTGTTCCGTTCTCTCTGCCTACTTCGCTTTGGATAAGGGTGTAGTATAGTAGAGTAGATATTATCTATGAAAATTGTATGGAATGCAAAGGTCTATAAGGAAATGTATGTTGTACATAGATGTAAGGTGGAAATATTTATTAGGATGAATGTTTTTATTGTTATATAGATGGAGCTTGTTGAGTTGATACATGTAGCAGAGAGTCATGGTTAACTGGGTAAATGTTGGTGTCTAAAGGGATGGTATATTTTGAGCATCTGAAATAACTGGAAATTGTACTTTGCCATTTTTCACATAATGAAATTTACATTGACCTAATACATTTCTGTTGGTGATTGTAAATTATGCAAAATTTCAATGAGTCACTAATTGATGATGAGTGTCAAATATTTCTTTATGTGAATGTGATTGATAATTTATTAAATATATAATATGACTTTAAATCTTTTCCGTGCTTACTTAATGTATCTGGCTGGTGATAAGTTAAATGTTATTGTTTCAAAATGAAATTCTATATTGCTTCTTTTTCTTTATTTAAATATATAGATATATTTAATATTATGTACCTTGCTCTGTTTACTAGTCTCCTGATATTTGCTAGAATTGAAGTTTCCCATATAATATTTTGATTATGTAATAATGTACAAACAATATATCGTTGTTGCATATTGAAAATGACGCATGTGATAATATTTTTATTTAGGCATGCTCTTAAAAAACTGTTCATTAGGGCATTAAAATTAAGTTTTTATTGCTGTGTAATATTCTTAAAATATTAAATTTGAATATTAAATACTGAGAATTACTTTCATAAAATGGTTTTAATGTCATAATAAGCAGTTTACTTTAGAAATGTCAAAACATTGTATATTTACATGTATCATTTTAAATATGTTATGGCGATATAAAGTTATTTTAATTTACTGTCATAGTCAAAAGTCTACATTCCTATCTATGGATATAATACCCTGTGCTAATGTAAGACTCCCCTTGCATACACCAAATGTAGATATTATGTAACTTATTGGACTAATGAGAGTAGTGTTTTATGTTCTTTTGTATTAATTTATTTGTAATGGCCATCCCCACCATCAATTGGGGTAATGAAAAAAAAAACACTAATAAGATATTTTGAAGAAAACTGCAGTAATAAAATAATAATAAATATTTTTTTACAGGTTAATCTTGTTTCTTTTTTTAAAATTCCATGATAAATGTCCACAATCATGCAATCTCTGGTTTATAACTATGGATAACTTATTTAAATAGTTCACACTTTACAAGGGTGTATACATTCTTCTTGGGACATTCCTATATAATGTATATCCACTGTACTACTACTACTATACTTTTTTTTAAATTCCATGATAAATGTCCACAATCTTGCAATCTCTGGTTTATAACTATGGATAACTTATTTAAATAGTTGACACTTTACAAGGGTGTATACATTCTTCTTGGGACATTCCTATATAATGTATATCCACTGTCCAGTTCCATAACTCAACAAGTCCAAATATTCGACAAGTTACCATTTTTGTAATTTTGGTATATTTATATTATTCATAAAAAAACATAACAGAATATGAAATATGCTATATATATAAATCGCACTGCTAGAGGCATTATGCTGTCTTTATTCCCTTCAATAGTTAAACAATTCAAAATATTTTTATTTTTTTTCATTAACGAAATATTTAATATATAAAGGGAATGGTGAATGAATAAAGTGGAGTTGATAATATGTATTACCAATTAGATGGAAAATTTTGACTTGTTGAGTTGTGGAACTGTATAGTCTATGTGTCTATTCTCTCCCATTGACTAATTTGTAGCTTGTAATAGAATTGAAATAAGCTCTTCATATATTTATCATTTTAAAAATTACACTTTACACTCGGATCATAACATATTTTAGCCAAGATGATTTCAGCAAGAGAATAATTAACAAACTGATAATTCTATAACTTTAAGGCATGGGTAGCCAACCTTTTCAGCAGCCGGGCCAAATTTCAGAATGAGAGTTCCTACCGGGCCGCACAACAATATACTCAATATTTGATAATTTTACTTCACCTTAAAATTTCAACCCAAATGGTATAGGAATTTGAAATGTTTCAAAATTCCTCGATTTTCTTTAAAAATATTTTCTCAAAATACCTCTTTCAGAAAAGTAACGGGTACTTGTACTGACTATTATTTAAAGTAAAAGTGTGCATATGCTTCGCGGGCCGCACGTAGACACTCAACGGGCTGCATTAGGCCCGCGGGTTGGCCACCCTTGCTTTAAGGTATCTTCATGTACTATCTATGATCTGCTATGAAATGACAATTTTTTATTTTCATTATCAAACAAAATTGTATTACAGAAAAATTAGAACTTACCTGCCTAAGACTTTATAAATATTGTATCAATCAAATTCATTTCGGTTCTACTAAGATGTAAGAATAAAGTTTTTTGTAAGAGATCTTCAACATTCCAACTTGGAATTAAGTTTATGATTAGTTGAAGCAAGAAATTTTTATTTAATATCATTATCAAGATATCTGTAACCATCAAAATTTTGATGGTTACAGATATCTTGAGATTAAAAAAAAAGTGAAAAAATTACAAGCCACTTGATAAATAAGAAAAGATGGGAATAAAGAGAGTAAATATTAACTACAACTGCAACAAACAATTTCAACTCAGATAAATTTTGACCTCCTATGTTGATGTTTTAGATGTTTATTGTGAGTATGATATGATCCAGAGGTACAGCAAAGTAACTCAATATTTTACAGGGGGAGCTATAAACCATTTAGTGGAAATTTGATTTAGTGTCATGAAATGATTCACAGAGGAACATGAATTGGGAAAGTTTCTGACTAAGGGCTTGTGATTAGGGTTGCCACCCGTACTTTATAATAAAGTATTGTACGTTATTTCAGGTAATCGTACTTTATACTTTGAGAAAAATAAAGTACGCGAAAATACTTTATTTCGCATGATTTGATTTCTTTGGGATTTTGAAAAGTTTAGTCGTAAGTATTTCTTCGTTAAACGAAATTTATCAATTGGTGCTGAATCGATGTCGCCATTTGCCAGCGCCACATCACTTAAAGCACTTGTTTTAATCAATTTCTGAACGAAACATAACCTCAAATGTCAACAATGTCAGTGCCATTGTCACAATTTCTTGTTTGTTTTGTGCAAAGCGGTTTGAGTGCATTACGAGCGCTCTCTAGCAAAAACTGTAAATAAAAAATATTTATAAATGATGATATTTGTTGTTTTCATTCTGAAATATGATGCGAAAATGAGAATTTTTCAATTTTAGAATTGTAAATTTGAAGCAAAATTTAGTAATTTTTTCGATAGATACCGATGATTAAAAATATTTTTAAAACTAGAAAATTTTGTACTTAAAATATGTATTTTTAAACTATTTCGGTATGTTAATAAATAAAAAAGATACAATAAATTTTCTAAAGATCTATTTTCATTAAAAATCACCCACGGCACGTTATAAAAATGGCCGCCAAAAAAAATATTTCGAGAGTGAAAAATAATAATACTTGTTTAAAAGTCTCAACATATCAGGCAATTAACAGGCAAAGTATAAAAAAAATCTAAGACATCGGGCAACTATTTTTCCATTTTTTGGTTGACTTTGTTTGGATTGATACATATTTGTTTTCATATTTTATCACATCAAAATGTTTGCAGCGTCAACAAGTTTTGAAAGTTTTTCTGCCAAACTTGTTAAAAATTTTATATTTCACAGTTTTAGTTAAAGGGCCTCTTTAAGAATACGATTTTAAGTTTTATAGAAAACGTAATTTTGGTAGTGAAACAGATCAAATAGATAGTGAATGTGTTACACCTAAAAAATGTTTAAAAAAATTAATTACTATTTACTTAAATTTAAATATAGACTGTAAAGATGCTGTGTTATTGTTTAGTAGATATACTAATTTGATACATACTGCAAAAAGCAATTAAAAAATATGTTTTTAAACATAATAAAGAAAAATAAATTGTACTTTATTTAGATACTTTTTTTTTCTTACCTATAATGACCAATGTACTTTATTTTCAAAAAAAAAAGGTGGCAACCCTACTTATGATAGGAATAATTAAGGAGAAATTTTAGTAAATAGGTACTTATCAAAAACAAATATTATTCACTGTGTCGATATTTAGGTAGTAGAATTCCATAATGAAATTAAAAATAAATAGAAGAAAACATTCGTTTTTATTTGACAAATTTTATAAACAATCAAATCTTAGATCTATAATAGAAAAAGAAATTTCTTAATTGGTATTTTATTCCCTTTAATAGTGTGCTTTTTATTGAATTATTCATTTTTCAACTATTGTGGAAAATATAGAAGAGAGCTAATGAAATTTTTTAATTCTTTAAACCTCACAATAGTTTTGAAATATTCATCCTCAAAGTAGAACAAATATATTGGCAAGGTCCCCAGTAGGAAAAGCTATTGAAATATTTGGTGGTCTGGCTAGAGATATTGATATCTTTAACGCGACATATCCAGAATTTATAAGAAAAATTGAAGGTATATTGTAGCTGTGTTGTCGTCTG
Source organism: Athripsodes cinereus (assembly GCA_947579605.1). Lineage (NCBI taxonomy): Eukaryota > Metazoa > Arthropoda > Insecta > Trichoptera > Leptoceridae > Athripsodes > Athripsodes cinereus. Next base: position 20,859,530 of record OX388316.1, read on the forward strand.
GATATCCTTTAGAGCTATCTTCTAGGATCGCATTGTCCTTCAGTTGTAAGAATCATTTCCTCAGTAAAAATAATTATGTGAAAATTACTCTCCTCGAAAAATGCTTATTTAAACTTGTAACATCTATATTCGATAGACCTACGCACTTTTCGATAAATGTTCCAAAATTACGATCAGATTCCTATAGGAACGTTGTTATGAAAGTGGAAGAGTCGGCATAGAGGTTTGAACTTGGTGTCACGAGTCCGAAACTATCATCAGTCTAGGGACAACCTCGCACTATTCTCTGTAGGTATATAATTTTATCTTCATTCCAAGTCTCGGCTCCAAATTCGGAATTCTGGCTACACTGTTATTAGGTACATTTTAATCACTTAGTTAATGGTCATAAAATGCGTTATAAATATTTTATCAAGGCCATCCACTCGTTTGCGAGTGATTTAGGGTGCCATAATGATGTATAATTATGTACTTTCGTTTACATATCTTAGGTGCATATGTGTAGGTACCTACATATTATTATAAGGTGGGTATTAGGTTCATTATATTGTTGTACCTACATAATGTTATATTCTCCGCCTTGTACTGCGCAATGACTCATTTCATTTCAATGAAGTGAAAAGCTCGCGGTGTTGTATGAGAGACATCAATATATTCATTCATTCATACCATCATTAAATTTTCCGCAACTGGGGAAGCCAGCGGATCAACTGCATCTAATAAATATATATATATATATGCATTATGTTACTTGTGTTATAGGTAGAATGCGGCAGTAGGTACACGGTAGTACGGATAAGTAATAAATCATAGTGTGTTGAATGCACTGACTCTCATTCGGTCACTAATATATGTGATGAAAAGTCCACGTATTTTATTTTATTTTTATGTATTTGGCTCTTCAACAGGTTTTTACAATTAAAAATATAGTATTCATACAATCATATGAAATTCCCAATTAAAGAAAAGCTCATACATTTTTTCTTCTTTGTTGTCGGTCCCTCAGTGCTGAGGATCGTGACCATCATTTGTATACATTTACAAAAACATAAATAAATAAAACTTTATTGGCCATAAAACACAAATACATATTATACAATAAAACACAACATAACAAAAGTGACATTACTAAAATTAGGCCAAAAGGCGGACTTGTTGCTGAGCAACGTCTTCCAGTCAACTCTAAGCATTAAACTAATAATAATAAAATATAATGAGTTTCTGGCTTCCTAATAATCAAAGTTAATAATAAATTAATATACTATAAACATACATTTTTTTAAAAAAGATATATCTGGGTTTTGTTATAAACCCGAATACAACTTTATACACCTTTCACAGTAAGCTAATAAAAGCTTGTGTCGTGATAGGGGAGTTTGCCGGCACCTGCTATCGAACCACGGACCCCTTGTTCACGAGGCCGAGACTCTACCTCCAGGCTACCGACGAAGAGACATAAGATAAAGTAAAATATATTAACAAAAACAAATTAAGCGAGTGATACTTGTGTAAAAAAATTCGAGTATCTAGCGAACCATGGTCTACCACTGCGTTCCAACAACGAGCGTCTTCTGGCAATTCCTACACATAACACCAATTTCTTTTCTCAATCATTCTCAGTATGTGGTGCTCGTTGCTGGAATAATCTCCCTTCTTCTCATAGAATATCTCAATCTTTTAATGGGTTTAAATACGCCGTCAAGAAGTATTATTTATTGTCTTCTAACTCAGCATCCGTCCCCTAACCCCTTCCCGATCCCTTTGGAGTGTTAGGTGTGTGGATTGTAGTTTTTTCGTTTATTTTTTTTCAAACTAATTTGTGTGGCTATTTTTTTTTAATGTTTGTGTTATTATTATTTCTATTTCTGTTTAGTGTTAATGTGACGTGGTTAGATGGAAGAAATCACTATATAGTGATAATCTCGCCACTGCACATCATCACATTTTTTCTTGTGTATATTGCTTTATTTTATTTGTTATATGAATGATGATGTGCAAGAAGAATAAAATAAAATAAATAAAATAAAAATAATAATTCATACAAAAATCTATGTAAAAAGAAATAATAATAAAATAAATAAATCTGTGCATAGTGATGTGAGAAGAGAAAATTCTCCAAAGAAATTTCTCGAGAACGAGAAATTTCTTCGAGAATTTCTCCCCTGATGGAAGAGAAATTTCTCTCCATAATTCTTCTTAGTGACCTTTATGACCTTTCGCCCAGAAGGTACACCTCGCAGCCAACCTGATTGATCCAAAAATTTCTGGGGCTGATTAAGGCCGAAATCAGAGGTTATTAACATATTAACACTTTTTTCCATGTACGTACCTGCAATTTTTTTTTTACTTAAATATGGGCATGTGGGGTGTCAAACATCAAGATTTTTCATCAGTTATTAGCACTTTTTTCTATATAGGTACCTAACATTTTTTTGTTTCCACAATTAATTTTAGCCAGATTGGTGATAAATTTTCTCAACTTTTGTAACATTGTTATTGATTGATTGAATAAAGTATTTATTATTATTATACTGTTAAATAAAAAAAAATCTCTACTTCGAGAAATTTACCGAGAAATTTCTCGAAAACTTATTTATTGAGAATTCCACAACACTATCTGTGCACTCCTATTGGCTCAAAGACAGAGGGGGAGGAGGGGGGAATGGATAAAATGCTCTTTATGAGCATATTTCCTACATTACTAGTAGGTATATTATAGAAGTGAAAAAAATAAACAAAACAAAAAAATGAAAACTAATACAATGCATATTACTGAAATAAGAGTTACAGAAAAAGTATCTAAGTGGTATACATAATATACCTATTATAGGATGTGCAGAAACTTTTTTTTATGTATTTCCTTTTTGTGTAATTATCTCCACTACTCACAACTCAATAAAATATTTATATTTAATATGTATGTTGGATAAAAATTTAAAAATACGCATTAACATAATTCAATTCCATTTGATGTTCTCGCGAACTACCCCGTATACCTCTCCACTCCTTGCGCTAGGCCGTACTTGAATCACCTCAACATCTACTAACAGTACTAACTAAATACTATACATTGCGCTGTATACTGCGAGTCCAATACAGATACAATACCTACAGTACCTAACCTAACCGATCAACAGCCAGCCAACTTGAAATAATCCACCGCCAGCCGCCGACCAACTGTCAGTTGATATTCTGCTGCCGACGGTGTGGTTGTTTGGGAGTGCACTCTGAGGATAGTGAAGAAACCGGCGTCAAGCATTTTACACTTTTATACACATTTTATACAGTTTTTGTAACAAATTCAATTGGTAAGTTGTAAAATAATTGGTTTACTATATTTATGAATATTCTTTTAAATATTTATTGTAATTTTGATTCATGATTTTGGTTTTGAATACAGGATTGTTACTACTTGTAGAGTAGGGAATAGACGCCTTGGACATTTGCTAGACGGGCGGGGTACTCTTACATACATAGGGAATACATTATAATATGTGTGTTGGGAGTAAATTATGATTAGGTATATATATTTATATATTTTTTATATTCGTCGTTGTACACCCCGTCAGGGTCTCGTCCATGACATTGCGGGGGTAGATCTATATACCTATTAGGTAGGTACTCATCCAAACTAAACTTTCATTATATTCTCCCAAATTATTTTCTCGATATTCGATTTTCAAATGAAGTAGACCGGCTTTTCATCTAACAATTATTTTCATCCAATTGGATGCAAATAAGATACTCTTACCATTTTTCTCTAAACATATCTACCGAGATATTCATTTCACCCACGAACATTTAAATAATATTTTATTAATTTAAACCTCTCTAAGCAGTATCCTTACGTTGTGAATGTGTTGTAGGTTGGCAACGGGAGGAACTGAACTCGCTTCTCTCGATTGTAATTCGGGGACTCCACCATCAGACTACCGGTCACATAATAATGTTCTAATTTTTTTATGTATTACACTTTTGGTGATCAAGTATTTTATTTAGGCGAATAATCTACCGCTCTCTACTTCTATACTATCAAAGCATATCCCACATGTGGGGTAGCTAGCAGACCAACTGCATGTAATAAACATGTAAGCCGTCCTCTCTGTGCTAAATAAAATAAGTCATTCAGGGTGGGTGGTAAACACCATCGCTGAATTTAAGATGTATAATGTACTTATTTTTTTTTCGAACTACTGCCTTTCACAGGGTACTCGAAAACTTACGGAAAAGAGTGGGAGACCAATTCCTTACCGGTTACTAAACGCGAATAATCATTAAATAGTGGTTTTTATTTTTTATTTCTATAATTACAAAGACATTTATATGCCTAAATATAATATTATGTATTACCGTAATACAGGTACCTTATCGCTATTATTATTATTATTACATGCTGTCAATAATAGATAGAGAGATATAGGTACATTTAGAATGGGTGTCATTGAATAACATCTGGTCATAGGATTTTATAAAAAAGGAGTGGGTGCTTGAAATGGTATCGCGTGTAAAATAATATACAAACTTCAATTATGTATAAAAACACAAATAAATAAGAATAACACTACATAATAAAAAAAAGTTATATTATTTTATTATAATTGATTTTATATTTTCTGCAGTTCTATTTAGTTCCGTTTTGAACCCATGAGGTCTCGTATTTGATTCATGTTTAACATGATTTTTTTCATAAAAAAATAGCTAACTAAAAATAGATATTTTATTATGAATATTTTTTATATAGCAATCAGCTCATCAGTTATATTTGTAGCTCATTCAAAGATGTTATTGTTTTTTTTTTGGTATCAGAACGTGCCTTCAAAATGTTACATTACAGAATTAGTAAAAACTAAAAGTCTCAAAGTTCTCTTCATGTAATTCTAATTCACGTAGCCTGAAAAATACATGTTTCTATACACACATCAGTGATAAGACTTTATGTAACTTTTTATACTTATTAGTGTCGTAATTTTATTTTTATTTATCCATACTTTTGTATAAATAAAATGTGTGTACTCTAGGAACTCTAGGACTAGGAACTCCGATAGCGTTCATAAGGTTCGAATTCTGTTACTACTCTTTTTCATTTTATTTACGACACAGTCATATATTACTGTCAGATACGGTGAAGGTGTCAAAATTAAATTTATGAATTTTGTAATTAAATAGTTTTCACCCATGAAATGATATAATAATGAAATGATTATCAATAAACGTGCTTTTGCATAAAATAACACCACACCAACCCTAATCTAACCTATAAATCAGTCAAACGTAAAAATTTAAGTATACCGACTTGTTACTTGAAAAATGCAAATAATTAATTTTGTGCTTAAAAATTCCATAAAAATCCGAATTCTTATTCTTCAGGTAAAATACTACATGACTAGATAAAAATAATTCTAAATAATCGACGCTTAGATAGTTCACATAATCTGAAAAATAATAACCTTTATTGCACAAAATTAGTATACAAAGAAGAAAAAACATGGTATCATAACAACAGAATACATAATTTTGTGCAAATCCCAAATCCCAAAAATCTCAATTTCGTTTCGCTTATTTTACGCGTTTATAACATGGAAGACACACCATTGATGTGTGTGCAATATACAGGTGTAACAATACATTAGATGAATATGCTTGAAATAAAAAATAAGCGTTAGAATAGTTGTGATGTGATAGGTACTTACACTTTCCTCATATTCTATAAGAAATGTGATAATATTTTGTAGTATGGGTATCTGGGTAATAATCTTACTTTTGTATGCTTGGAACAAATTCTCGTGTCGGAAATGGAAATAATTGAATGACTGATAAAAAATAGTTCATTGTACATTACATAATATTATTATCAAGTCTATTTAAAATGTTATGCTACCTATGTGTATAGGTATGTTTTTATAAAGTAATTCATTGGCGCACACAGGATTTCTAGGGAATGGGGGGGGGGGGGCAACAACTTAGGATTTTTTTATTGTCATCTGTGTGGACCTTGATTTAATTTTTAGTCTCAATTTTCACGATTTGGTGTAAACGCAAAATGTCTACCAACCGTCACCAAATTTTCAATCAATTATAGGAATTTCAAATGTGTCATTTTCCCTACTTCGATGGCAATTTTCCATACTTTTTTACTGAATTTATACTCTATCCTACTATTTTTGAGAGTTTTCCACCCTACTAATATAATTTATTTATAACTATAAATACAAGTAATATTGTTTTGTTTTGTGTAGGGGAGAGGGAGGCAGATTTGGACAAAAAATTTGACATGCAGATTTTCGCATCTCTGAATAAGGCTACAATATCTTTTGAAATTAAAGTTAAAAGCCATGTTTATGTTCTTATATAATTAGTCTTTAGAATTAATAAATATTGATTATTAAGTACGGTATACTAGTTTTAGCAAACATGTAACTTTCGTCCAAATGTGCCCCAAGGAGGGGTACATTTGGACGCCTAAGAGGCAGATTAGGACAGACTAAGGGGCACAATTGGACAATAAGAAAATTGACCGTGTTTGATTATTTTACTTTATTTAAGCCAAATAAAAAACAATAAATGATAACAATAAAACAAAAACAGGAAATTTAATTTGCTTTAATGTCTTGTTAAACCAATGTTTTTCAAAGTAATGTGAAGAAATAAGAGAAAAATAAAATTACAAAACATTCAAAGAACTTAAATCTTCATTAAACTTATACAGTTCTCCCTGACGTGAAGTCCCATCTGTGTTCTTTATCACCGAGAGGGACATCACTATATCCTCATAGGATACATCCCCTACATCTGGTCTTATTGGAAAAAAAAATGAACCTTCATTCTTCCTTAAAAAGTTTATTTTGTAATCACAACCTGTTTTTCCCTTGACTTGACCAGCATAATGATATACATTTTTCTTTGTCGTAAATCTCACAAGAACATAATCATTAATTCCATACTTTGATCTACCTGAAAATATGTCTCCATCACTGCATTCAGTAAAAAAATTATCATCAGATTCACCTGACGTTACTTCAATGCTACTGTCTGAATCGCTTTCGATGAGTATCTTTTTTTTAATACATTTCTTTTTACCTTTCATGCTTTTCTCCAACAACCGTTTTTTCTTTTCATCTTTTTCTTTTCGAAGCATCATTATTCTGTCCTTTTCGGGAGTTGATGTTAGAATAGATGATTTCCCCTTTTTCCTTCCACGTGTGCCCGTTCTTGGCCTCGCTTTAGGGAATGGCCTAATCATTTGAGGTGATATTATTGTTACCAGAGAGGTCGTGGCTGGTGAGCATATTGTTTGTTCTGTACTATTATTACAATGAGGAGTAGATTCGGTCTCAGTGTCGGTCGCAGTGTTCCCAATAGCATTACTAGAAATCGGTTCGCTCATAGGAGTAGGTTGATCTGATACGTATGCAGACTGGAATTCCTCATCAGTGTACTCGCATCGGTTAACTGGCCAAATTCCCGTTTTTTTAAACCCCGATAAAATATTTTTTATTGAAAATGCTGATGTGTATGCGGTATTGACAAGTTCAGGGATATTGTAAATGGTGATTGTGCGTCCAGGATTAGAAAGTAGCCAGTTATTGAACGATGTTCGTAAGTATGATTTAAAAGGCCCGTATAAAGCCACATCCAACGGTTGCATTCTGTGACTGCAGTGTGGAGGAAATGAAAGTAATTCAATTCCATTTTCTCTGCCATATAATATGGCTTCAAGGGATGTGTGGGACTCATGATTGTCCATTAATACCAAAATCGGGTGTTCTTTAGAACATCTCGTGTGCAATTTGATGTGTCTCATGGCTTCGAGAAAACATGTGGAATTCATCCACCCGCTCTGGTTCGCTAGGCCTAAGCTCCCAGCTGGGGCTCCGTTAAGGAATACGTGTTTATAACGCATCCGAGGAAATACGAAGACTGGAGGAAGTGTTCCACCTAGCGCGTTTATTATGCACATGACTGTCACAAGTTCTCCCCTTTCTGCAGATACGGCTTGCCCAACTTGTTTCGTTCCTCTTGTGGCATTTATTTTTGGTGGTGGTAATACTGTATGAACACCTGTTTCATCCAAGTTGTATATGGAACTGGCTGTAAAGTTATGTTTTTTTAACATCTTCTCATAGTTTTGAAAAAAATCTTCAACATTCGTTTTATTTAAACTTGTGGCACGCGACAGGCTCGTACTCTCTGGCTTACGCAGAGATAACTCTGGATTCCTCTTCATAAACCCTTTAATCCATTCCACCCCAGCCCTTTTGTGGGATTCCCAATACGGAGGAAGTGTTTTTTTCAGGACAACTGCATATTCATAAGCCAATTTCCGAGCCTGGTAAAATGTCAAACCATATAATATTTTTGACGACGTCACGAAATACCCTGTGAGTAAATCTTCCTCATTTTTATTAAATACACTTCGGCTTGCATATTTAGATGTTAAGACGGGTTTCGGATTAGATAAAGGATCCCTGTTTTTTTTAAGCCTGTAGTGTAGTGTTGATTTCTTTATCCCATATTTTGCTGCAGCATCTCTCAAAGATATATTTTTTTCTATTATTTCCAATAATGCTTCTTGGATTGTTTCTTCATTTATGTCAGACCTTGCTGTTTTTCTTTTGTACGTGCGAACCATTTTGCTGAAAAAAAAGAGAAAGAAACGTTAAAAATTAAACATTATCCTAAAAATATTATAATCTATTCAATATATGATATTCAATATTTTCCAGTAGAGACACATTTGGACAGTGTCCAAATGTGCCCCGAAGTGTTTTGTCCCAATCTGCCCCGTATACCTTTTTTTTAGTATTAATGTTCTAACTGCAAGTGAGGTTATGTATAACAATAATTTACATTAGAAAACAAGAGCTAAAATATATACCAATCATATAGTTTATACAGTTTTTTACTCACCAGTCACAGAAGAAATATCAAGGCTTACGAAAAACCTCAAATCTCATATCAGGAACCACTTTTTTTAAAATTTATTTCTCACTTGAAACACACACGGCGTTTGATCAACCAACTGACAGTTTAATGTAGGGGAACAGCATTGCCATCTATACAAAAATGCTTGAATTTTTGAGACATGGTTATGGCGGTGAAATTCAAACTGTCCAAATCTGCCTCCGTCCAAATCTGCCTCCTTCTCCCCTACATAATTCATTAACAGTAATAGTTTCATTTTATCAACATCATAATTAAACATAAGTCTCATTTAGATACATACATAGAATTTTAATCATATTTTTATCTTATTTTCTGAATCATACAATACAGGTCATTAGGAATAAATCAACGGTATTATACAAACTATTGCGTGGGTACTATTGAATATTATTGAAGTCAGTAGATATGTATTATTTACTCCGAGTGTTACAATAGAATTTTGTGTGCTGACTGTTTATAATACAATATTATTTCGCTGATGTAAAATTTATAATATCTAGAATGTGTTGGAAATAAAAAATTGCATAAGTTATTAAAAATTTAATACTGATTATTTTCTCATCTGCATGATCACCGTGTATTATTTCAATGAATATAATTTAGTCTTTTCGTATTGTCTATGTACATCTTGTACAGGAATCTAGGCAATGTAATATTCTGTGAGGTAAAATCACTCTCTACAGTCTCTACATAAACATCAAAAGAACAGAAAAAAGCCGCATGATTTGTGATAAAAGAAAACCACGTGGCGTCTGTGACTAACTACTGTATCCTGTATTTCTCATACTTACTATAATTTTGTGATTCACTTTACTATATGTTTATTCTGCTACCCTGTTACACGTTTTCATGAAACGTCTGGACGCCTGCGCCACGACGCTGCATAGGGAAAGTTCCATGAGTGTTATTTTCCACTTTCACTCGTCTTGTTTGACCTTTTTAAGTATTGTAGACTTAGGACGTCCTGCTGCTAAATATATATACATACCTACATTTTTATAATACATATATAGGTATTAAGCCTGAAACGTCGTCTGAATTTCAGAATAATGCAGACAATCGATTTCTTTACGAGAGCTGAATAATTTACAGAACACTTCGCCTGTTGGCGTATAAAATACACAATTCAATTTATCTTCAACATAATTTGAATATTACTTGCATGTCATTCCATGAATAACAACACGTTTATCTCGATGAAATTAAAAATCGTATGTTTTTTTTTTATTTCATTATGGATTTCTGCTACCTAATGGCTAAATTAATAAATTCTACCACCTCAGTGATTTTCAAAAAAGTAAAGTTTTCAAGAAACTTAATAATAATTAAAATTTAACCTTATTTGTCCCATTATCATTATTGACAATAAATTATTTTAATGAGTATTAGGTGTTTTTGTAATACTAACTTTGATGTATTGATTTTATAGGATACTATAATTTTATAATTAAACGTAGGTCAAATTTAAGTCAGTGTTTTACCACCGATCAGCTGAAAAACCTCATAACATTTTGTTTTATGTGATCGTCTCGCCGGCTTGCTATAATTAATGCGCGTTTATTAATAAAACGATGCATTTTCCTCTCATCTGCAGAAGAATGTCTATAGTTCTATGCACACAGTATCCTCTATGTTGAATAATGACAGCGATATTGTATGTTTATAAACAGAAAAATTAATTGAAAGCATTATTGTTACTCTGAATCCAGCGGCTTTGTGCGTATTATCACTGACATATTGTTTATCTCATTGCACTACAAACAATGACTTATAAATAGTCATTATTGATTTGAAGTAATAATACAAATCTTTTATGCGTCAATGTATTATAATGTTTGTGCATAAGCATTGAAACGATTCTGAGTTGCGGAAAATGACTTAAGAAATTCCACAGAAGTTACGATAAAGCGAGCCACCATATCAACAAACCGCTAGCCACATATTATTATGTTCAATAAAGAAAACCGCATAAATTGTTTGCTAGGTAGGTCATTTTACCTACTGGATTGATTACACAAAGCCTTGTAAAGCATTTATGGGACATTGACTTACATTGACAACAATAATGTTGGCAATAATTGGGAAATTTTGAGCAGAACATTTAAAAATTAGTTTACTGTATTTTTCAATTCCAACAAAACACCGCGATTGATGTTTACGTTGTATTTGTACAAATCAATACTTACATGCTTAATAATCTCCTTTTGAATTATTACCTATTTGTTCTACTAATATACAATTCTCGAACTAGTTTACTTTTTATGACTAGGTGCGTCCGTTTTAATGCCCTCGTCGTTTTTAAAATGACACATTTAAACTATTGACTTCATTAAAGGCGAAACACACGATTTCGAGGATCTAATTAAAAATATAAATTGATAGTTAAATAATAGATACGTGAATATAATATTTTTTTCTATTGTAGATAAAAACTATTTCTAATTGTTCTTCAGTTTTTGATCGGAAACTGTGAATAAATACAATATACAAGGATAAAAATAAGTAAATAAATCAACTGATTGTGTTTGATCTTTCAACAATAATTAACTAGGTAAATATCCTATTATATATTTATCTCTACATGTTTTGTAAAGCTTTCAGCACATTATTTTCTTTTAAAACTTTGCTTATGTGAGTATATACCTATTTGTTCAACGAAAACGTGAATCAACTACCTGCATCTTTATTAAAAAAAGTAATAAGATATTTATAATCACATTAAACAATTCAAATATCCCAATATTTTTAATGAAATTTCGTTTACATTGTTCGATTGAAGTCGCCCCCAAACATTACATATTGTACATTCTTTATTTCTTTGCTTTATGTGTCATTGTTATAACACGATGACAATATATGTATTGTGTTTGTTATAATATTATCGTGTGTATCCCTATATCCATTAAAGGCGTGGCAATATTGTATTGATTACTTTGTTGTCAACCTTTTGTATTTCGGTATGGAAAATAATGTAATATGTAGATATATCATAACAAAATCTTCATTGTTACCAGAGAATTTAATATTATTACGATTGGATACCATCCAAAAATTACTTTACTCTTAATCTTGTTTAGTATTCATGTAATACTTGGTATCAGTCGCCCTTCAACGCACCCCCCCCCCCCACCCGGAGTATGGGACTGAATGCAAAGCCCCAACCATTCAGAGCGTCTTATTGTCAGCTTATAGTCATCTCTTTCCACAACATTCCTGTGGCTCTGATGATGTTTGCCATAGGTACTCGTAGGTATGTGATTATGAATAATATAATATTATTACTAGCTGACCCGGCAAACGTTGTTTTGCCATAAACATTATGCCATATACTAATATCGCTATTAAAAAATAGGGGTTGATGGTAGAAGGGTGAAAATTGAGGCCTGTATGTATTTTTTAATGCCTCACCTTAAAAAAATAAAAAAAATTGTCCAAAAAATAAAAAAAATATTGGGATGGAGCACCCTTAACTTTTAGGGGTATGAAAAAAAGATGTTGGCCAATTCTCAGACCTACCTGATACGCACACAAAATTTCATCTAAATCGGTATAACGAACACCGTGACACGAGAATTTAATATATTAGATTAGTGGTATTTTTGTTCAACATTTTCCCAATAAAATTTAACATTATTATTACATCGTGAAGTTATACATTTTCCACTAATTTTATATCTACCTAAGTAAGTTCTTGGGATATTTATTCTAAAGAAGAATCAATGAGGTTCTTTGTTAGGACATCGAATACAATCTTTCTTTAATAATTAGAATGTTTACCACTTATTAAACAATCAAATCATATTAATTATTAGTCTATGTTGTATCTAATAAATAACAATAGAAGTGATAACTTTGTGCTATTCATTATTTATCACAGGCACAGGACATAGTGACATGTTATCATAAACTATTTCATGTCCTGTTTTATTAACAACTAATTAGTCTATTATTGTAATACTCACTTGAAACTAAAATGAAATAAAGTTATGATCGAATTTTCCTACTAAAATACAAATAATGAATACCAATGATTAAAACGACTTTTAATCGTGCATGTTTTATGTGTCTTTTTTGACCTTGATAATGAATGCATTTTATCGATTTTGAATAATATTAGATAAGAACGTCTGTATAAAGTCTTTAATTCCTATAATTATTACAGATTAATTATTCTTGTTCCTATTGTGTGATCTGTGAAAACAATAATTTATTATAGGTAGGTGATGTGTTGATTGCCGTGTACAGGTTAGTGACTGCAAAATTTATTGCATTAGGAAGTGAATTTCGTGAAGCGATCGTGGATTATTATTCTCTATGTAGAGCAGACTACCTATTTAAATAAATATTCAGAAGTATTGCACTGCTAACACTAGTAGATAGGTACCTACTAGACTTTATACAGAACATGTATCAGTAGGTGTAATTCATATAAAATAATGAGAATACTTAGATCTTGTTCTCTGGAGCGCATCACGTAATTGCCTTTTTATTTTACTTACATGCTATGCTATGCTGTATATAATGTACGTAAAACATCTTTTCTGTATATCCCATAATTTATATTATTCGTTAACTTTTAATTTGTTACTTTTATACCTCGTTAAGGCAGATCATTGCAATATTATCAACGTATTATAATAACTTCTCTCACCCGCCGATTACTTTGCTTCACGATATAGCTAAGCACCTCACATTTTGGCCTATATGTACCGTTATGATATCATTGGGTGTAAGTTGTTAGACAGATTTAGGCAGTGTTTTTTTTTTTTAAAAAAGATATATCTGGGTTTTGTTTGTTATAAACCCAAATACAACCTTATACACTTTTCACAGTAAGCTACTAAAAGCTTATGTCGTGAAAGGGGAGTTTGCCGGCACCTGGTATCGAACCACGGACCCCTTGTTCACGAGGCCGAGACTCTACCTCCAGGCTACCGACGAACTAATAATATATCATCATAATATATTATTATTTATTTCTCGTTTTTTTGGTCTAATTGTTTTGTGTCTTTTTTGTAACAGATCGTTCCCTTGTATACACGTTTTGTATGTATACAGAGGTTTAACATGTAAAGGGCTTTGGCCGTAAATATTTGTAAATATGTAAATATTATATTACCTTGAACAATTAAATTAATCGTTTCTTTCTTTGGCATCATGTGTCGTACATAGTAAATTCACGTACCTACGTATGTAATATGCTCTCAGACTCCGTGGCCAGTTTATTATGTCCAGTGTCTCCAGTTATTGGAAGATTTTTTCTGTTTTTTTTATTTTCTCTGAGGTCACTTTTTTAATTCTGTCTTCAGCGGAATATTGAATTGTTAGCCTTTCGTGATTCCCGATCATCAACATAAACTCGATATCATTAACAGTTGCTATTCCTCAATACGAAAACGATACCTAGATACTGGTCGTACGTTTTTCATTTAGTATTGTATTTTATTTTGTCGTAACAGTATTACCTACATATTTTGTTGTGTATTCATTATCTTTTTTAAGACATCTTTTGCCAGATAACATGATCTTAAATAAAATATTCTTACACAGATCGTGTCCTGATAATCAATCATCTCATTCGTGTATCAAAAGTTTTACAATACGTAGGTACCTTACTATTCATATCTCTCTCCACATTTGATATTTTTGTTTATTACGTTTTAATAGACTTGCCAGATGGTGTACCTACCTCATAGCTCACTCCATTTTTTTTGTTAGATAGATATTTCGTAAGTGAGTGCACCATGATATGACTCCATGTTGATTTATTGTACAAAGAAGGCTTTGCCATATACGGAGTAATAGGGTCACGTAGACTTGACTTGGAAATCTCTCTTGCTAGTTATACTGGTACAATAGCTGAATGTAAGTATAATAATGTACGCTAATACTAATTTACCATTAATTTGTATTGCTTATGCTTGCATAGTTGCGTTAGTTGTAAACTTCATAAATCATTTCGTATCGTGGTGAATTCCCTAGGACCGGGCACAATTGGTATGTCAATCATCATTGCGAGCGTATCATTATACCTACTCGTACCTAGTGATATTTTTATAAACGTAGAAATACCTACATAGATTGTTTAGGTGCTTGATGCAGAATATGAATGTTATTTTATATAGTACCTAGATAGTAGTTACCTATTTGCTTTCAGTCAGTATGTTAAGACGGTCTACACTACAACCATGTGGTTCTCACCTGTTCACATTACGACCTTGCCTTTTGCGTCTTCACACACAACATACCTACACTTTGGTATACCTAATAGGTAGGTACCTGATTGTTCGTATGATTGCATTATGCACGTTATTCTATTCACTGTCTTGTAGACAGAGATACTCATGCAGAATACCGGCAATTCATTTGTAGTTAATAGTATAGATATATGAATATTTGTACTACATAACTCACACTGTATCTACTGTTCTGTTGTAGGTGTAAATAACTTTATACCCTCTTCATATACCTGTTTACTAAGTCTGCGCCAAGTAGTCTTCATTGAACCTTACTTTAATATTAAGTTTACAGGTCACACTTCTAGACATTATTGTTGATTAGGTAGTTATAATGAAAACGAATTCTCACGAAATTATGCAGACGTGGCGTGACTTAATAAATATTCTATTACATTTCTTTTTCCATTTTATATTTTCTTCACAATAACACATATTTCGTCTCGAGAATTTACCATACTTAGATACCTAAAATTATATAGATAGTACAATTCTACCATATTTGACTACCAAGTAAGTAAATTTAGTTTATTCATTGAAATACTGTACCCGAACTAGATACATAATTTTAATATGAATAAGAGAATTTCGTCATTATCTCATATTGGTGTTTTTACAATCTCTGAACAAATTTTACGCTTTTAATACAAAAATTTGATATTTTATTATCATTATTATATGTAGGTATATAAATTCTGTAATCCGTTTGAAGGGTGTGTATTCAGGATGTCCAAATACTTAGGGGGAGTACGCAGACAGATAGGGAAAATTAGAGGGTGAAGTAATGAAATCAATGAGACTAGAAAGGGTTGCTTGCAGCAGTGGTTGGTATGAAACGGATGTATCAATATCTAACTATAAAACACAGACTTCATCAAGTATACATACATAACTATAGATATTCTTGTACTGTGTATGATGTCCGAACGAGATACCTACAGTATACGGAATTCAATAGCATTATTCAAAATTGCAAATATAGAACTCTCTCCTCTATTACTATACCGTCACGGCTTATCCCTCAATTGGGGTAACCAGCAGATCAGTCGTATGTAATAAACATGCACACTGTCTTCTCTGTGCCAACATTCAGGATGGGTGGCAAACTTTATATCTAAATCTAAGATGTAAAATGTCTTTTTGTTCGAACGCCTGCCTTTTACAAGACATACTATAACTTGCAAACCTATTTCTTACCAGGTGCTCCACCGCTCACTCTATAGATGAAATTATTCTAGACAGCATTATCTTAATAATGAATTTTATGTGTTCAATGTCTGTACTTAGTAACGGAATAATAAAAATATCACTTAAAATATTATTCTTATAAATTGTTTTAAATTTAAGTTTAAAAACTGAGGGGGTACAGTAGCCCACATGTGCATTTATCCTAATCAGTGTTGTTGTTGATCAGACGACGAGGTAAATTTTGAACAGTATGTTGAACTTTTTATAATTCGAATACGTTCTTTAGTATGTACAAAATGATTCAAATGAAATGTGGAATGGAATTTATCTCTGGAAATATTGTTATTCAGAACACAGATTAGTGACCTCTGTGTGTGTGTCACACGATTGCATTTCATAGAGTGTTGAATTTTATTATTTTTGTAACATATTTATCGTCAGAACGTTTGTCTTTGTTTTTTTTTTCGTCGTGATATGAATTCGCATTTCCTTTTAATAAGTTCTGAATAACGCATCATAAATAAATCCATATGGTATTAATTCAAGAAAGGACGTAGAGTATTATAATTAATTTCCGTTTGGAATTTTTTACATGTAATATATTCAGATTTAGGTACTTATGTTGTAGCACTTGATTTATCTAAAAATAAATTAAAGGAATTGAAATCATTGTACATAAAACTTGTATTTAGATAATTACCCATATTTATGTTTATACGGCCTTATTTATACAATCGGATTAACTGTTATTATATCTGTTTTATGAGGCTAAGTTACACCTTACTTACTAACGCAGAATAGCATAAAATAGGTTCACAATAGAATAGAATGCTTTCGTTCAGTTAGAAGTGATTTACTTGTATTTTTACATATCACACGTGCCTTTATTTAAAATTAAGTATCCGAGTTTACAGGCTAAAATATTTATTCGAGGATTATGTCATCCATCGATATTCACTGGATAAGGATGTATATTTTGACCTTCATTTCTAATATGCGAGTTTTTTCGCTAAAGACGATGATGTTGGTTTACAAACATGGTGAATAAGTCAACAGGTAAAGCTATTTACCTACCATGTTTTTTTATGAATGCTCGATAAATATTATTTCAAATAGTAGTGCTTTACATTATAATAAGCTTGTAAGTACGGGCACATAGTAAAATCTTTAAATATTTTAACTAACATAAGAAATACCAGAGGTAAATAACTAACTACATAACAATAAATTATTATTATTATATTGGATGATTTATTCGGCGCCGTTTAATGGAGCATCCATCTCAAGGGCGCGGGAAACTATGTTGGAAGAGCGAAGTCTTCAGCTTGCTCCTGAACGGTGAATCGGCTGGTTTTTACGGAGGTCCTCGGGGAGTCGGTTCCAAATAACGGGTCCTGCGACGCCAAGAGCCCTATCATAGAAGCAGGACTTGTTTGCTCTGTTGTTTTCGTCCAGCATGTTGGTGGATGTCTTAGCGGAGCGTAGAGGTCTACTTGCAGGTGTTTTGAGAACACAGAGTTCAGAAAGTGACTGAGGTGCCATTTTGTTCAAAGCTTTGTAGACTATAAGGCACAGTTTGTATTGGACCCTTTCACCTACTCTTAACCAGTGTAACTTTTCCAGCAAAGGTGTGATGTGGCAACCCTTATCTTCACGGAAAATAAGTCTTGCAGCGCTATTGAATGGCATTTGTAGACGATTCAGTTGAATTTGCGGCAGTCCTACATATAGAATATTACAGTAGTCTAGTCTAGAGACCACAAAAGCAGAGATTAATGTTTTTATGCTATCAGGAGTGAGGTTTTTCGACACTGAGCGTATTTCGCGGATGTGGTAAAATGCGGAGCTCACCGTCTTTGAGATTTGGGACTCCATAGACAGTGCGCTATCGATTCGTGCCCCGAGTATCGAGACATTACTGGACGGTAGAATATCCGTGTCGGCTATGGAGATAGGATCTTTATCCAAGAGATGTTGTCGGCCAGGTGATGCGACCCATAAGAATTCCGTTTTAGCTGGATTCAGCTTCAGACGTCTCTTTGCCATTAGACTAGATAAGTTTGTTATACATTCTACGGTCCGGGCCTTGAGATAATTTTTCTGATCAAGTTTGCAGAAACCGATCAGAATTCTATCATCCGCGTAAGCATAGCTACGAAAGCCTGTTTTTTCTAGCATACTGTCAATATATCCAATGTAGAGGGTGAACAGAATTGGACCCGGGACAGAACCCTGAGGTACTCCCTGAGTGACTGTTGATTCACAAGTTCTGCTTTGACTCGCTTTTAGTGACCAGTTTCTCTCGGTCAGGTAGGAGCGAAGCCATCCCAGTGCACTTCCGCAAAGACCATACTCAACTTCCAGACAGGTCAGGAGTATGCTGTGGTCAACGGTGTCAAACGCCGCACTCATATCAGGAATTGTTACAAGAGCTATGTCTCCATGAGCTACACCCCCTATCAGGTCCGAGACAAGACTCGTGAGGGCAGTTTCAGTAGAGTGATACTTCCTGTAGGCGAATTGATGTTTCTGATGTAGACCGTTGTTCTCAAGATAGGTTGTTAGTTGAGATGCAACCACGCGTTCGAGTACTTTTGACAGGAATGGTAAGTTGGAGATAGGTCTGTAGTTACAGGGATCGTTGGTGTCTAATGTGCTCTTTTTTAGTACTGGAGTGACTTGAGATAATAATAATAATAATATTTATTTGTCAAAAATATTCACAGAAACATATGTAGTTACATAATTTTATTAAATATTGCACTAAATATATTTAAATCACCCTTAAAAAGACAAGTCTTGTCAAGCTTCCATAAGGATGGTACTATTCCTTGTGATAGGGAGAGATAAAAAATGCGAGCGATAATGGGATAAAGAGTGTTCAGTGAATCCTTAAGCAGCCAGGTGGGGATGGGATCCAGCTCACATTGTTTATTAGGACAGTTGTTAATTGTCCTTTGTAGGTCCAATTCAGTCATGGTTTCAAATTTTGCTAAAGTGGCTGTACAGTTTCTTGTCTCTACGAGGAGACTGTCATTTTGCGGAGGAAGAGATGACGAAATAGCTTGTAGTTTATGTTCGAAAGCTGATTTGAATTGTTCTGCAGTTATAATTGGTGCTTACAGCCGCAGGAGCTATTAGGATTAGTTTCCCAAATTTTGTCAATATAATCGTCTTTTTAGATTCGGCAATACACGATTTATGAGGTCCAAATTTTGATTCACAAGTCCCATTGGTCAAATTACACATTGCAAGATTTCAAGAATACAGATTTGAAAATAGAATAATTTTTTAAATCGCAGTTATTTCAAATTTCGACAAATATTTTTTTTGTCTTGCATTTAAACTAATAATTGCTCTATTTACCAGCACCTTTGAAGTAGTTTAAAGATTACTAAATGCCACCAAAAGAAATTATCCAGAATCTCCATCTTAACATCTATCCAGATCTGCGATTAGGAACATATTCAAAAATATATTAGTTTGTGTTATTTAACTGTTTCTTCCAATCGATTAGCGAATGCCATATGTTACTTTATGCTACATGGTCAGCAGTTAACATGATAATAGTAGGTATATTACAGGTAGGTATGTCTTCATTATACATACAGGAGCTAATAACAATCGTTTAATTCAATTCAAACATTGCTTTGAATGTATATAAACATTGTAAATAACTATACCCTATAGTTACTGATTGTATTATGCCGGTACATATATATTGAACATATGGCAAAAATGTAATTATCTCTGTTGCGAAATTAAACGATTTGCTAAGTCATACATGTCTTTTTTTCTGATATTTCGAATATAAGTAAACAGTCCAAGAAAATGTTAAGTTCTGTTTTATTTTAAGTAATCGCATAAAATAATATTTATTACATTTATTTGTTAAAAACTTATCCCTGTCATTATACCTAAATTATAAAAAGTCTATTTCGTTCATCACAAGAGGTTGATGAAAGAACGAAGTTGAGATTTTAAATTCAAATTTAAAATTCTAATATTTAAATTCCTGGATACGAATAAAAAGAACAATAAATAGTTTATTCGATACAATGTCGTTGATAAAAGTGAACGATTGACACTATCGAGTATTGGATTAATAATATAGCGCTGTGTTGGGTTCGCCAAATCTGTATATGAAAGTTTGTTGCACTGCGGCATATGTAGGTAGATGGTAATAATTTTGTTCAGTTTGATATGGAATGGATGTTATATAGAAGTTTACCAATGAATAATAATATAATACGTCCGTCGTTTTGTATGACTCACAAAGTGGAATGGATTCAAAAGTGTGGATTTCATACCGAAGATGTTCCGGCGTGAGAGAATAATATCGTATACATTCACATAAACATAGGTTTTAATCTTACACAGAATTCAACAGAGATTCTTTTTGAGAGAGAAATTCGCTATTTTACGATCTAAATTGGAGCATTTTAATAAATCGTTATCATTCTGAATAGGTACCGTTAGGTTCGATTGTGAAGTGAAGTTTAGTGTCAACTCGTGGAAACTTTCGCTTACGATTAATGGTTTGAAGTTTTATAATAGAGGAACTAATTTAACAATTAGCCAACTGAACTGATTTATACTTGAAAATGAGAATCATTACTTTTACCCTATTATCAAGCTACTAACATTCATCGCTCTTCGTAACAATTTAAATAACGCTGCACTCACTCCACAGCATTCGATTACCGTTAGAATAACTTAAAATATATTATAAATATCCAATTTTTTTTTATTTTATTTTTTTTTATTTATTTTATTTTATACTATTTTTCACAATTACAAATAAAAACAAAACTTAACATAATATACCATTTACAATAATTTTACTCCACTCCTTTTAAGCAACTTAATGCTTGTGTAAGGAGTAATGCCAATGATTTAAATAATAATAAAAATCCACGATGCAGAGGGTGATGTATTGTTTTTTATATCGAATCTTTTGTAGTTTGCCAATTATTTCTTCGTGTATATGAGTCGTAAATTTGATATGATTGTGATGGGGCAAAACAAATCGACTGTCTGGTATACCCGTATTAGGTGTGAGTCATCAAATATGGTATTAGTCTCTGCAATTAAGTAGTTGGATGGGAGTGAATGTCACAAATAAGTGTTTCAATATTTGGCTCAACTGGCTCGCCTCCCACATTAGTGGCGTTTTAATCAAACAATAGGCACATACATTTATTTTGGAATCAATTGATTAATTTGTTGTGATACATATACCTTTGATAAATAAATACCTATATCTGCGTGTATATTACTTGCAATTAGTGGGATATCCCGTGACGGTATTGTAATAGCGAAATACTTACTATTGGGTACTTACCGGGTTAGTTGGAAGACATCGCATTCTAGCGATAAACTCGCCCTCTGTACATTGAATTGTATAACTGATATTTTTATGATGTTGTGAATTGATTTGAAATATTGTAACTAATGTACAGTGAGGAATAAATTAAATAAATAAATATTGTACCTATATTAAATTTAAGGGCCCCGTTTAGCAAAAACGGTAAAATATTCAATTTTCAACAAATTTGAGAGAAAAGTTGCCAAAACTTGTTGATGCTTGCGAACATATTTTTTTTTTTTTTTTTTAAAAAGATATATCTGGGTTTTGTTATAAACCCAAATACAACCTTATACACCTTCCACAGTAAGCTAAAAGCTTGTGTCGTGAAAGGGGAGTTTGCCGGCACCTGGGATCGAACCGCCGACCCCTTGTTCAAGAGGCCGAGACTCTACCTCCAGGCTACCGACGAACTCGAAAATATTGATTTGATAAAATAAAAGAAAAAACAAATGTTTATTACCAATATAAGTTTTTTACTAAAAAATAAATAAATCGCGGACTGACGAAATTTATTTAGGTACTCTTTGTTATATCAAAATACAAATTGATTGTAAAATATATATATTTTTTATTCATCCTACCAAGCATATAAATACTATAGAATTTAGCAAACTTTTTTTAGTATACAAAAAATCGAGTTCATGTGGTGATTTTTGGTTTCAAAATATGATATTTTATCAAAAAAAAAAATTTTAATCGGTCAATATCCACGAAACAAACAAAAAAATATATTTTTTTTGTTCTATATTTGTAATAACTATCTTAGTATTCGTAATATAAAAAAAAAATAAGAAAATTTGTAGTATTCTCGTGCATTTATGTACCAAACACACCCCCGATTCGAATTCGATTTTTAGAAATATGTCTTTTTATAAACGAATACTATAAAGCTAAAATCAAGTTTTTTTTTTAAGTTAAAGTTTGATATTGGTAATTAATAAATAAATAAATAAATAAAGCTTTATTGGCATCAATATATAATGTGTACATGTTTTTTGTTCCAATAAACTACCAAAAGACGGGCTTATCGCATATGCGATTTCTTCCAGCCAACCCGAAAAAATAAAATAATAAATAAATTAATAATAAATAAAATAATAAGTAATTAATATTTGTTTTCATATTTTATCAAATCAAAATGTTCGTAGGGTCAACAAGTTTTGAGAGTTTGTGTACCAAACTTGTTGAAAATTGAATGTTTTATCTTTTTTGCTAAAGGGGCCTCTTAATCTATCTTTTCTATACCATCAAAATATCTCCTACAAGTGTGAATAACCAATATCCTATCTAGTTATTACATATAAAAATGAAGCAATGAATAAATATGAAATTCTAGATAAAGAGAATTTCTCATCATTATAATAATCAAAAATTTGTAGAAAAGAGTGAAATATAATTTTATTCCGAGGAATATTATTATTATATTTTCCTGCTATTGATACGAGAGTTATAATCATATAGATGAAAATAGGTAGATAATGTCTACAAACAATTACATTCATTATACATAATAGAGCACTCACCTTCCTAATATTAGGTTAGCAGGTATACCTAACTATTTTTATCTTTATTATATGTATTTGTATGTATGTATATTATTAAGTAGGAGTTGTCAAAATACATTTTATTTGTCTTTAAATACCGTTTTGCCGAACATCATGCGTGCTGTTGTTACTAATAATAACCTGTTTACTGTTTACGTAGTTCGAATTTCGAATATCAGTTATAAGGTACTCAATGATTCCAGTGTCTTTTTTAAAACAATTATAAATCATGGATGTATATAGGAATAAAATAAATAATAGCGAGGAAAATCATAATTTTCTATGCTCAAAAGAGGGGACGTTATTATAATAAATATCTTAATTTACATATTTTGTTTATGAGAAAAAACGAACCCCAAAATTAAAAAAGGAATGTATAATTAATGACATAAAAGAAAAGAAGAATAAACAATAGATGATATGGATTATAAAGTATTTGAAGTCTTTGACCTTTGTCACACCCACTCGTGTGCGAGGCATTATTTATTAGATCATCATTTTTTTGCAAGAATAAATTTAGATCAATTTATTATGACTTCCTGGCAAATTCGTTTACAACAAAAATCTTAATACATACATGTTTGTGCATAGTCGGAATGTTTTATTATACACCCTACATTGTCATATTCATCTGCTTGCATCAATCAACTAAATTGAAGATTGTCGGATAAATATATCATCATTGAATTTGTGTATACATACTACGGTACTAATATACTCAAGTCCCAAACTCACAATCACGAAATTGCTATTCCAGCTTTCATGCCTGGCCAAATAACACATTAGAGATTAATGATAACAGAGATTATCGATGTTTTGACTTGGTTTAAAATTATTTTCAGTAGGTACCAAAATGTTTATAGCACATTCTGACCAACCAGAACAACGGCTGTCATTTGAAAATACAAAAATGACATTATGGACAAAAAAAAAATCATTCGACGATTTTTTTTGAATTTTTGGTATAATATTGAACGGGTGCCCGTGCCGTACTAAATTATTGTTCTGTATGTAAGATTTTAGTTCAGGGATAACTATTCCCATACTAGACATGACTAATTAGCCAAGTCTATAATATATATTATTTTTTTGTGAATAAAATTATTTTATTATTATTTATTCAGTGTTATTTTGGTTCTACTAACATAATATACTTAGAAATAATTTTCACCTTCCGCCCACAACTTTCATCGTTCACTTTCCGTACGATATTATAATCCATAACTCTCATTGATTTCTTTTAAATATTATTATTATTATGATACTCCGGACGCATATCACAACATTTTGGCAACAGAAAGTAAGATATGTATTTTTATTTGAAAAATATTGCGCACTTGCTACGGTTTACAAAAAAGTATAAATAAGTTAAAAATATTGTATGAAGTTGTTTTTTTCTGTGTTGTTGACAAACTTATGCTATTTAAATATTTTTATTTATTGCTAAATGAAACAAAACCTCATAAAAAATATATACTCAAAGCAATATGCGTACCTAATAAGTTTAAATAGTCCAGATAAGAATAGGTCTTACCTGCACTCATTTCTGCAAGTTTACCTACTAGTTTTCGTAAAAGGTATTTATTCGTAAAATATCTATCACTTTTAAGACAATTTCAATTCAGTGACGAGGTATGGACACCAATTTTTAATGTTTTATTTTATGACATGTATTTATGTTAATTACACTGAGTTAGTCTGCTGGCTACCTCACTTGTGAGAAATGCCACGTTGGAATATAGTAATAGTAGTTAGAAGATGTCCAGTGATTATCAAACTGCTATTGCTTTTATAAGGTCATGGGTTCGAATTCAAATCAAAAGTAGTTATAATCAAGAATAGTAATAGCTAATAGTATCTACTCTCATCTTAGAATATCGTGGACATGTTTTGACTACCTAGAAGTAATGTAAAAATCAATCAATAAATCAAGTATTTTAGTTTATTTTTTACACCTAAAGACCAAGTAAGATGGCATTACTACACGGATTTTCTTGTTGCATACTTACACTTATTTACACCCTGTTATAGTCTATTTCATTACCATATCTATATAGGTATTGGTAAATAATTACGCTTCTGATCTTTATGACTCACCTATTTGCTATCGTAAAGCAACGCATTCGCCGACAAAAGTCTTTTAGTTCGCTAATCTTTATGTGATATGCATTCGGCCGATAAGATCTTGCCTTTTTGTGTTTATAAGTATATGTATAGATATTGCACTTGTTTGCTATTTTCAAGATTATGAAATTATTATAATGATAAGGGTCCAGTTTGCTTCCAGTAACTAATCATATTATGCCTCTATTACTGAAATGTATTCTACAATATTTTCCACTCTTTGCGAGTGATTTAAGACAGCCCAGTATGATTGAGATTGAGATGCCATGATCCTGTACATAATTAGAATTCTTTCATGAAATATCCATTACAGATAACAAATTGAGAAGCGAACCGAACGTTTTATCGAGTTATTTAGATAAGTTGGTTGTTTATAGCCTATTATTACATGACAAAGTAACAACGTTACCCAAAAAGCCGTGAAGTGCATAGCCAAGAGATTCTTCCTTTTCTTGTTAATTAGTATTGCTGCTATAGGCACCATGACGCCAGGTCAAAACAAGTTATTGTGAGATTAATGCTGACGGCAGCATATTGCGTATTATAATAAACATGTCATACATATATAAGATATAAACGCACTTACATTTACAATAGGTATGTAGTACTATGTACATTTTATTCATCTCCAATGGAATGTTTCTTTTGAATTTTGTTTTTAAAATTCCCGCGACGTGACTGTTTGCTGTTGGGCCGGCCAAACAATCCATTGTGTGTGTGTGTGTGTGTGTGTGTGTGTGTGTGTGTGTGTGTGCGCCGTGGAGTGTGATTAGAATAACAACATTATTATTTAAAATGATAATAACATGGAGAGTAGACATCTACTATTATTTGTGAATCATCTTGCACGGTGAATACAAGCCACTGGAAAATCGGATTGTCGAGTGTCAAGCTTTCGATTAGAAGGTAATATGGTTCGAATTCCTTTTCCGACTTACTCCACCTGTACAATACAAGTTATCGCTCAGTGCGAGAGATATATTTAGGTTTGATAAATCCAGATTCACCGTTAAAAAATCAATTAATAAACAATAATATTTTATTTAACCAGGTATGTAACAAAACATGATTAAGGCATTCTTCAAACAATATTTTATTTGTTAAAGATATTTACTATTTTTTGTAAAACTAACTGAGTTTCAGTTTGGGTACAACACACAGTTAACGTTAATATCATTGGATTCAGAACCGGTACAACGAAATTTATGAATAGGTAACTAGATCATTTCCATTATAATTGATTAGTGCATAGGTATGAAATATAACATAACAGATTAGATACTAAAAAATACTAAACTTCTCTATAATATCAATCTACAATAACGTATTGGAGCAAATAGCATTTATGTTTTAATTGATGATCATGTTATATACTTAATTATTTTAAATATCTGTAAAATTTTATGATATAACAAATTACTATAAAATATTGGCATTATATATATTATTTTATCTGATCACACGAGAAATAATTTTACCGTAATATCGGATTTCTTACGTACGATGTGTGAAGCCATCGTTTTGTCTCAGTTAAAACATAATAAAATATCATATTATGTAGGTACTAAGTAGTTATTGACGGTAGGTAATGAATTTGGTGTAAATATATGCGAAGTTATATAAATCATAGCATTTAGTTAGAAATAACTGATTCGTATGCTACGTGCATAACTGTTAATGAATACTATCGTAATTCAATTTTAATTACACTTAAATGATGTCAGTTGTTCTATGTCTCATCACAAATGATTAAAAATACTTTAGTGTAAACTAAGATAAAACAATATTTTTTACGATTTCTTCTACGATTTTTTAAAATTAATTTTTATTTTTTGGCTATCCACCCATTATCGAGTGACTTGAGCCCTTTGGGAACAAAGTATTCGATACCAAGGGAGTTATTTATATTTATCTACCGATATATTATAAGGTAGATTTTTTTATTCAAACAAATAAAACAGTTTTTTCTACAAGTGTTTCAAGGAAATACCATAGCTGTTATAAGTATATTGTACGTATACATATTAATATCGTATTAACTAAAATCTTATAGAATTCATATTACTGTAATTGTTATTATTCCTGAATGAATAATAATTGTTAATTGCCTCCGAAAGAAATGTCATTTTCTTCCATCACATTTTATGTACATATGTATATGTAGGTATTTAGTACTATTAAAAGAAAGGTGTTCGTATAATTTAATAAAATCCGAATATTTATCCTTCTAATAGGGTAGAGAAAATGTTCTGAATGTCCAATAAGCATAGTCCTGTATAGGTAGAAACCTATACTTTGATTATAATGTAAAAAAGAAAAACAAATTAATGTTATTCGCAAGGCTTAGTATACTGTATATGCATGATTAGTATACTTATATAGGAAATTAGATTTAAAAGCGTATTTTTGAATAACGTTGTAACGTAGAAAATAGTGTGACATCTTTTCTCGAGTGGATGGTTATTTTACTGTTTTATATTGTTTCCTTGGGGTCTAAAATGGCCACATTGAGCAATTCGTCTACAATTCATATTTAGTGAAATGTTGCCGTTAAATCGTTTTACAATTCCTAATATGATCCTATTATGATTCATATAAAGTGGCCTTTTTAGCACCCCGTTACTGTATTGTTTCGTTACATTGTTCACAATAATTATTTTATCTTACTTAAATTTGTAACATATTTGATGAGAACGCGGATGAGAATTTATATCGTATTATGTATAATAATTGTTGTGAATGAGTAGCTTTGTAGGTTCTTCTAAATCATTCCAATGAACCAAGACTTTATTGTATATGCACTACTGGAAACATACGTAATATAGGTAGATATATATTTTTACTTCTAAGACATGTGTAGTTTATATAAATAATTATTTTGCAAGCAGCAAAACATACATAGAGCTTAGAACAATGGTGTTCTGTGTTTTATCAGTATCATTCTGTAATGTGCTTCACAAACATTATTATTAATGTTGAATGCATGACGTGTTTTAATCGTATCAACCACATTTTCTGCACTTAATTTTCTTAGTCTAATGTGACGTATTATGTATACCTACACATTATTATGCTGTATATAGTGCAATTCAGTATAGTGTATCCAATTTACTGGGAGTGCTGATGTTTCTCATAATTTAACATTCTTAGAATATTTCACTACTAGGTACCTACTACTAATATTCCATCACGGCAGGCATAGGTATCCCACAAGTAGGCATAGTAACCAGAAGACCAGCTGAACGTAATAAACATGCAAGCTGTCCTCTCCGTGCCAATAAAAAATGAGATATTCAAGATGGGTGGCATATCTCATCGCTGAATTTTATATGTAAAATGTCTTGAGTATTGAAATTCTATCTAAACCATTAAATCAGCAATTATATTGAGTACCTATTGAACAAAATGTAAGATATCTCTCAGAGGAAATGTTTACTTAGATAATTATATAAAGTGTTTCAATACTTATTTTATATACTCGAGCAAACCCTAAATATTTCTCCAGTATTGAGCCAAATGCGCAGCATCTGGTGAAACATCAAAAATATCTGCCGTTGTACAAAGTGACTAGATACCTACCTAGTTAGCAAATAATATTTTCTAGTTTGTTTTCAAAAAGTGGTCACAATCATTTTGTTATTGAAATGTCATGAAATATCAGTACCTATAATTAGTTTTCCTTTAAAAATATTAATCGTGTAAGTATATAATATATTATTATTATAATATACGAAGGTAGGTAGGTACTTAAAATTATCGTGTGCTTAAAAGTGATATTTTTATAATATTACTCATAGTTTGTTAGGTCAGAAAAAAATATGATTTATTATTATTTATTGTTATAAAATTATTACGAATATTCGTAGACAAATAACAGTCACCATAGGTAGAATTATCGTCAACAAAAACAATATCATATTTTGCATTGTTTATGCATAAATATACTAATCACTAATATTTTGTGTGGACAATTTGTAAAGCGCCGTTTACTCGTAACATGACCCCAAGGGCGCCGTATTGTTCATCTATCGTCTGTATGTATAATAATATAATATGTACCTACTTATATAAGTTCCTATCGAAATGATCGTAATACGCTGTTTCGGGTGCCTTGTTATAAATAAATAAGAATATAATTAAAGATTATAGTCATGTTATACGTATTTCTAATACTATTTGCCCATGCATACATTTTCTTCCCCTTGTCCTATTTGGACTGAACGGCGAGTACTTATTGCGCCTAGGTTCATCCTCTCGAGATCCTTGTCCATGCTACTGCTTCTAGAATCTCTTATCACTCCAAACCTAGTCTAAGAAATATTATTTAATGATAAATTATTGTATCTACAAATCATGTTATGTATACGTAGATATCTAACTAAGATAACTATTGATACCAAGAAATGAACGATAAATAAAAATACCTAATAAAAGGTAGGCAGACATACCTAATATTTTTTGTAACAAAAGATCACTTTTAGAAGCTAAATAATGATTCATCAACAGTGTAAATGACGTATAATAATAAGATATACAAGCAATCCACATTATTGTTACTTGATATCAAGTTGAATATTCGGAATAGATATTTGTTATATGAAATCATACTAAACGAGTATATAATTATATATAGTGGGTTACAATCCATTGGATTGGTCTGCAACGAGTTTGGATTTTCTTCTCAATTCCTCCCTATTTTCTGCTAGTCTCTTTAATTCTACGTATGTGCCACAGTTCATGTCCATCTTCACTTGGTCCATATGGGTGTCTCTTGGTCGGCCTCTACCACTTCTGCGCGATGGTGATGAGTAGTCTTGGGTGTACATATTAACCCAGTTAGCTCGTCGTTGATTGTTTTTTTTAAAGAGTTGCCTTCTTTCGACTACCCTGATTACCAGGGTTGCCAGGTGTTCGGTATTCTACCGAACCGTTCGGTATTTTAGCACCGTGTTCGGTGTTCGGTATGACAAAAATACCGAAATATGGGCGGTTCGGTTTTTTCTGATAAATTTTTCTACCTAATAAACGACGTAAGCCCTAACTTGAAACAGATTATTATAACGATAATGTAGTAATGCTTATGTGGAAAGAGTATTTAGCCATATGAATTATTTGTGGACGAACAGCCGTAATAAATTAAGTGTGGACATGGTAGAGGCTGAATTATGTATACGATGTAATTTCAGTCTGACATGTCGCGAAATGCATGGGGCAGTTAATAGCAAATAAGACATTGCTGGAAGCGTGCATTAGGTAGTGAGAAAAAATATAATATTTATAAGTTAGGGTAGCTAGTTGCTCTTGTGCAATGGCACTTTGTGTTTTAAGGTCATAATATAGATCAACGATTAAAACTGTTTTTTTGCTCAATGTTCGGTATTTTTTTGGAAAAGACCTGGCAACCCTGCTGATTACCCCTCTTAAGTTTTATTAATGTTCTGACCAGTGGATCTTCAGCATGCGTCTGTAGAACCACATCTCAAAGGCTACCAACCGTCCGCTTTCACTCTTGGCAATAATCCATGTCTCGCTATATAGCAGAATGCTCCAGACAAAGGCTTTGGTAAGGTTCTGCCTAAGGTTTGAATCAATATTTGTGGATTCCAATATTTTAGATTCTTTGTTAAAAGCAATTCTTGACTGGCTTACACTTTGAAATGGCTATAATATGAATCACAGTCTATTTTTTTTTCGATTCTCATTCCATCTTCGCTTCTCTCCAACATTCCTTTCTGGAACTGCGTAATATAAGGGAAAGACGATGTTCCTGACTAGGTCACGTTAAGAAAATGGCAGTGGCCAAAATTAAGATTGTTTTATTTTCGATCTCAAGATTTTCAACGATCTGGATGACGCTGTTTCACAGTTCCTATGATTACTTGACAGTAGATAATTTAGGTTAATCAAAACTAATGAAATATCCCTTCTTCTTCTTCAAGTGCCTTGTCGAGTCCCCCCCAACGTTGGCGATCACCTCGGTGAACTTGTTACTGTTCTGCGCTGCTCGGAACAGCTCTTCCACACTTCGGATGCCGGTCCACTCCCTTATGTTTTAAATATCCCTTAAAAAATATTGATGTCGAGTCGCTCTGAATGGACGAGTCTCGTTTTTATCAGATGTGTTCACGAGAGTCGATATTTCTAAATTTAATGGAAAGTTCAAAGTGTTGGTATCCACTTATGTAGTTACTTAAAGTTTAAAATACCAATTATCTGGTAAAAATAATTTATTGTAAAATAATGTTTGATAAGGGACTATATCTATCATTTTATAATCGGCCCCTCCCGTTCATCTTGAAGTACTCGTATCATTATGTATATCATATTACATATATACTTATTTATTGCGTATACGGTATGTACCTATATTGAATAATTTCGATATAATCATTGAATTAATCGAATAGAGATGTTTGTTTACCTTATTACACCTTGCAACTGCCAGGAAGATACAAGTTGAAAGTATAGATATAGGGATCTGTTGCTTAATTTTGATAACTTTATCGGTTCTAATTATAATTATGCACCTAATAGGTATACTTTTACGTTACGTCATTGTGTATTCAGTTTGTTGTTAACCGTTATTTTTCTTATCGTTAGTAAGTATATAATAATACAAATGGGTGTACCACACTACCACATCCGTTTGAATAGGTGAACCACTCGAAATACTATTTTTTCTAATACCAATCTTATCGTAGTTTCAGATTTTGGAATAGAAAACAATGTTAAGGGTATATTATATATATTGAGCTACAATTCATTGGATTGGTCTGCAACAAGTTTGGATTTTCTTCTCCATTCTTCCCAATTTTCTGTTAGTCTCTTTAATTCTACGTACATGCCACAGTTCATGTCCTTCTTCACGAGATCCCTATAGGTGTCTCTTGGTCGGCCTCTACCTTCGGTCTTGCCCTCCGCGATGGTGATGAGCAGGCCTGGGTGTCTGATGATTGTGGTCAATACAGTTTTCTCGTTGTTGGCTGATTTTTTAAGAAGTTGTCTACTTTCGCCTACACTGATTAACACCTCTTCGTTTTCGATATGTTCCGACTATTGGATCTTTAGCATGCGTCTGTACCACCACATCTCAAAGGGTAGTGTACCTGTGCATATACCTACCTATATAGCATTATCAAAATATTAGGTATGTGCATCAAAATAATATGAAGGTAAGTTACATCATGGAAATGAAAATCAAATTTAGAGTGGGCGAGCAAAATAGCGTTAACTTCAGTTAACGCTATTTTGCATCGTTAATAGATTAATATATTTTTATTTTAACAAGAAATTCTATTTACGTAGATACCATAATCACTGTTTCTCATACGAGTGCAGAGATAGTTAGGAAATTTAGCAATTGTATTGAACACATAGGACACCCTCTTTGTTCCTTGAAAACGAAAATGTTCTGGTAGGTACCTTTGGATGAAAGCTACAATTGTTACAAATAGATATTTGCTTTGTCATCGAAGTTATGTTCAATATTACTTCCAAATATCTACATATATTTCTAAAAAGTCTATTATAATTATTTTAATTTACAATCCAAGCACCGGGAATTAAGATAGAAAACTGTAGTACTTACCTACTTATATAAGATTATTTATATTAATATTGTAGTTTATTCATATAATGTGTCTATTTGTCAATATATCTATCCTGTGACAGTATTTGCCACTAGGGAGGTAGCCAACAAACAAATTGCAGTTAATGAACGAAACGAAACCTGTGTTTTTTTAAAAAAAAAACTGTCCGCAAACAGAGACTTTAAATTTAAAACGTGTTAGTGTGACAGGTGAATGAAGTTCGCACCTGCCTTCAATATTGATAGTCCCTACAAAGACATGTATAAATATAGATACTAACCAATAACTATCCGGACGTACCTATAGCCTATAGGTTTCCAATGCATATTTTTAAATATAATAATGCCTATGTATGTGCTTGCATTGAGTACCTACTGCAAGTGTGGATTGTACCTAAGATTTTATTATTTACTAGTAGGTATATGTACATACATAGGTAAGTATAGATATAGGAGATATAGGGAACAAAGGATTAGGTATAAGCATTGTAAACCTAATAACGATGGAGAAACGTCATAGAACGGAAGTTTGAAAATATATATTATATTGCCAGTTGAATAAATATTTAGGATATAAAATAAAATTATTATGTGAATACGTTAATAGGTACCTACTGACAGTCTGTGGATTAACCGGAACAAAATAAGTCTTCTACTCTCCTCTCTAAGTTATCGAGTTTCGTATGAAAAGAGGTATTCGTAAAGCATAACATCTTCAATTCAACGATGATATAAATGTTAACTTGAAGACTCTTTCCCATACTCTGATATCTCAGAATTCGTGTGACTCTTGCTTCTTTTTCTCTCAAGGGCGAGTTTCTACGATTATCCAAATCAGTGATATACTATGTAAAAATGTAATGGTGTTTAGTGTTAGTTATCCCATTTCATGTCTGTCACGGCGTTTTTAATTCCCAGGGGCGGCTCGGACATCCGGCTCGCCCGCCGCCAAATGCCGTCGCGGGCCAACGCTCGCGCGTGCCTCTCTTCCCATACTAATTAGTACAGACAGTCACTGTTACATGTACCTACATATTATATGTTATTATCGCTAAGTATACGTGATTGTAATTACAATGCTTCTCAATTATTACTTCTATTTTAAAAATGATCCTAGTGAAATTAGTAAGACTTTTCTATCAACTCTCACTGCAGTTTATAAACAAGTATATTTTTAAGTTGTATACTTTTATAATTTTAAAAAAATGCGCAAGATACTTGCTGTAGGTACTTAGTCTCTAAGAAATATCGGTACCTACTTAATTAAAAACATATCTTCTAACATCAAATGCAGCTAATTTTACCCGTCTATATAATTTTTTTCTCTTCACAGTACACCGTTTCTCTCAATACCAATAAATTATTTGTTACTAATAAATATCATTTTTATGGGAATAATTTTAGACTGGTTTTACAAATTGTGAATGAATGTATTCACCCTAGTTTTGCTGGTGAATGAGACAGGGTTTTCTTCTTTTTTGTTATGTTTTTCACTATCGTGTTATACTTATTAAAGTTTCTTGTACCTACTCATTTTATTTTTACTTTTTTATTCATGGAATATAAATGTTGGTTGTAATAAAATACTTAATAGATAAGCCACGTGAGTTCCTTCACCTTTATTCCATTCACTGTTGGTTTGCAACTGTGAAGACGTAACATATGTGTGCAATAATGAAATTCCGTTTTTTTGCAAATTAATTCACATGGCAATATAAAATAATAATGAATTAGTTCACGGTAGAATAAACATTTTTAACTGAATGGCTTACATAACAGATGTCTACTAGAAGAACAGAGTAGAAGGAAACCAATCTCTGGAAAGTATTTAATTAGGCAATAACTTCTTTTTAAAATAAAATGTTGAATTTATATTATTTACTAAGATCAACACTGGTTAAATTCTATGGCTAGCTAAGCGAGTTATTAGAATAAGTTCAATATGAGAGTGTTTTGGATATAACTTTTATCTCCGCTTATGGGAAACCATGATATATTATATTTTAATAATCCCTGTCAAATATGTTTTTATATATAGTAAACTTATGGTTAGAGGTACATTTCAAGATAACATATTAAGTTACATACTCGTGAAAATAAGCTTTAGTACCCTAGGCGGTTGCCTAGTTTTTCTATATTGTAAATTGGGCTGACACTGCTAAAGTGAACTTTTTCATTACACAAAGCTGAAAAAAGTGTTTTTCTGCTTATTTATCATTTTAATATTTTTAATACAGCCATCACAATATTGTAACATGTGGGGATGTGTAATAATTAATATTGTAACCAATTGGGAGTGGAGAATTTTATTTAAACATTTGTTTTTTGATATTGTTACAGAATAAATTATAATGGCCGCCCCAGAGAGCCCCTCCCTGAAGGACTTGCCAAAGGTTGATGTGACCCTCAAGAGTGAATTGGAAAGCTTCAACCCAGATCGTCTTCATGATGTGGACTACAAAGAAAAAATTGTACTCCCATCAGCAGAAGGTAATACATAATTTATATTAAATATTATGACAGAATTTTCATACAAACTTATTAGAATTAGGTATATGTTTTATTTGAATAGTTTAAAACTCGCAATCTGTACATTGAATTGTTAAGACAGCTCTACACCCCTTCTTTGTGATTTCATGCAAACGAATTAGCAAAATTACAACCATTTAATTTTTAATATATTTTAAATTCTGGATCACATATATGCTATTTTTTATATTAATATAATATTTTGAACATTTGTAAATGCGATTATATCATTTTAGTTTTATTTTGCTGCGAGGAATATAGTGAAAATAATTTTTGTAGATTACCGTCGCAATGATAATAGTGGTGCTATTTTAAACAAATTATCCATAAAGAGTGTTGAATTTTAAAACCAAGATTAATCTTAAAATATCATGAATTTTATAATACATCTTGATTTATTTATTTACAACATTTGGATTTTCTTAATTATTATGACAAACTGCATACACATCAAAAATAAATTTCATTATCAAAAAAATTATAGAAAATGTTTATAATTCAACCATTTGTTTTATTTATATAATAATATGGTATGTTGTTTACCGTGCATACTACATATATAACGTAATTATGTGCAATAATCAAGAATATAGCGAGCACTGCATGCCTAGCAGCAGAACGTGAGACCGTACTCGCTCTGTTTTTGAATTAGGAAATAAATAAATTCAATTTATAGAATAAATACAACTTAAATTTTATTTTTATGTGATAAAATACTATTTTTTTATACCCATGAATATTTTTGCATATAAAGTTTTGGCTTATATTTATAAATAAAGCTATTTCATTAATTATTTGAATAATTTTCTCTTCGCCTACTAAAAATTGTTGCCTGAAACCACTAGAGCTAAATTTAATTTGTACCTTAGGTAAAAAAGACTCTTAATGTTTATTCCCATTATTTAAAAAAACAACTTACATTGTAAACTTAATAGGGTAGTGCCTACCAAGAAAAGAATATCAAAGATATTATTATAGATAAAAGCTATCAGAATCATGAAGTATATTGGTTCAATCTATAAACTAACATACAAAGGGCAGCTTACTTGTTTAAATCTATTTATTATTTTTCATGGATGTATTAATGTGGAGTGTTCTATGTATGTACAAGTTTTCCTAGCAAAATGTATTCACTAATCTGCCCTCAATACCAATATGGAAGATCCTCATTAATAGATGTTTAGATAATGAATATCTAATTAATGAATAATAATAATAATCAGAGAAGGTCGATTATCGTGTAAATATATCTTAAAGGTTTGTCCACATCACACACAGATATGTATAATTATATGAATGACTTGTGATCAAATTTTCATCCGAAATGCATGGGGCATCAACCAAGTCTCTGTCTGACTGTATACAGTAAAATGGATTAAAATTTTCACCTCATAAATATAATTATATTATATAGGGGAAGCTGTTGTACCTCGGACCTATTTTCAGTTTTTGATTTTTCATAAATTACTGGTTATAGATAAAACCGAAAACTCTTATTAGTTTGATTATAGCATTTGTTGAGCATGATTTGATAAATGTTTGAAATGAAATATCTCGATATTTATGGTGCTATAAGGCTATATAAACAAGTGTGGATTTAGGTCCGAGGTACAACAGGGTATTGTACCTCGAACATATGAAGGTTGTACCTTGGACATACATTTTGAAAATTATAATAAAAGGGTCATCAAGGTATGCTTACTCAAAACAACTTTATTACATTCACTGGTTACATTAGTTACAATAATAAAAGCATTCAAAAATATATTTTTATTAAAAAAGAACAACTTTTCCATAATTGTAATAACCATAAACCCTAATTATCTGAATAATAATTAGGTATATATGTAAACAAATGAATAAAATGAATTATTTTTAACAATACAACCACAATTATGTCTACCTAATCACCCCAATACTTGACCATTTCCTTAACTTGATAAATATCTCTTTTAGAGTGAGATTTTTCAGGAGGTAGAATTTTCTGGATTATGTCATCCCAACAATAATTGAATGAATCAGTATTCTTTGGCCATTTCCAACTCTTCAAAGATTTTTGCATTGAACTGATTTTGGCTCCATCCATGTTTATTTCTAGGATCTTTCCTGGAAAATATTCTCCTTCATAAAGAAAAATTACAAAATCCCCCACTTGATATTCTGAATTCAGTGTAGATTCAAATTCATCTAGTCCCTCAGAATCGCTGGAGTCGTGCAGTGAAAAATCGTCAACCGATGATTCTGCTGATGAAGAATCGGAACTCACCAATACTTTTTTCTTGACAGCAGAAACTTTTTTAGGACAATTATTAGTTTTTTTAATCTTAGTTTTATTTTTGGCCAACTTGGTTTTCTGTATAGCCTCGATTCTTATTTTCTCGGGTGTATCTGTCAGAATTCGTGATCGACCCTTTTCTCGCCCCTGGCGATTGTTTTTGCGTGGGGCAGCTTTTGGGTGAGGCCTTATCATAGAAGGTGAAACAATAGTAGATAATGTCGACACTTGTGAATTTTCTAAAATATTCATCTCCCTTTGAGAAGTGATGGCTGTTGAAGTTGAGGCAATAGATTCAAGAAATTGAGAACCACCTTGGGTAACAATGTTTTCACCAATTTCAATTGGAAAAGGGCGATCAGTAACATCCGATGGCGAAAATTCATAATCTTGGAATATATTTTCATTAAGCGGGACAAATCCTGTAACCTGAAACCCTTTCATTATGTTGGTAGGTGTGAAAGCTAAAGGAAAAGCTTTTCCTACCAATTGAGCGATATCATAGATAGTTACAGGCTTTCCCACATTTCCTGGCGTCACCATAAATTCATTCATAGCAATGTTGTAATATTTTTTAAAAGGCCCAAATACAGTTCTGTCCAGTGGTTGCATTTTGTGACTTGTATGAGGATGGAAGGTCACCAGAATCACACCATTATCTTTTGCGAGTTCGATCACAGGGATAGATATATGGCTTTCATGATTATCCATTAGTAAAATGCAAGGAGACTCTTTTGATGGTTTCGCATATTGAAGAAAATGTTTAAAAAAAACTGTAAAGAGTCTTTCATTTGACCATCCAGATGGGTTAGCACCACCACATGTTCCAGGTGGAGCTCCATTAAGCATAAAATCCTTGAAATTTACGCGCGGAAAAATTAGCATAGGTGGAATAAAACCACCACCAGCATTTATTGCTGCAATAATTGTTACATTTGTGCCTCTTTCAGCACTTGTCATAGAGCCAACTTGCTTAACTCCTCTTGAAGCCAAAATTTTTGGGGGAACGTGAACAGTTGATAATCCGCTTTCATCGCAGTTCCATATATTTACAGCCGGCAAGGAGCTGGTACATTTGGCCAGAGCCAATTTGTAATTTTCAAATGTCAATGCCACATTAGTCCTATTAAAAGCTGTAGATCGGGCCAAGCTTGTAGCTTCTGGTTTGCGAAGCGATATTTCAAGTTTGTATTTTGCTCGAAAGAGGCGTAACCAATATTTTCCAGCTCTTTGGTTCTTATCCCAACACAGAGGATATTTTTTTTTGTTTTCTTTAGCAAAATTGTACGCCAGTTCACGCACACTTTTTAATGTGAGGCCATACTGCAAAGATGCAGCCTCTTTTATA
This sequence comes from Athripsodes cinereus, assembly GCA_947579605.1. NCBI lineage: Eukaryota > Metazoa > Arthropoda > Insecta > Trichoptera > Leptoceridae > Athripsodes > Athripsodes cinereus. Next base: position 20,898,676 of record OX388316.1, read on the forward strand.
TATTGCAGTAACATATGCTCTTCTGCCTCGTTAAAAACTTTCTTTGAAGCTAAATTTTCATGAAGGGTGCCGGCTTCTTTACCAGCATTTTCAAAATGATGAACATGCCTTCTTATAGTGCTTCTGGATAACCCAGTTAGTTTTGCAACTTTATAAAGAGTAAATTTTTGTTCCTTTATCATTCGGATCGCACTTTGTATTTTTTCAACATCCGGGCGAACCCTCTTCACTCCCTTTTTACTACGAGGCATATTAAAAGATTACCTGGAACAAGTTAAAGCTATTAGTTTTATTTTTTTTAGAGTTATTAAACTACACACAATATGCGGGGCAGACGTGTTGTACCTTGGACATGTTCGAGGTACAACGCATTTGCTATGTCCAAGGTACAACACCACGCCAAAATAACAAAAATATTTTATATTTTTTTTTAGGTTAGAAACACAGAATGTACAATAACCCAACGTTATACACATATTATAGATTAGCTTAATCACATAATTAATTATTGACATAAGTAACAATGTATGGCATATATTACATGAAAATCAGATTAAAAAAACTTACTTTTGCGGACGAGAATTTTCGAAATCACTTCACATACACACGCGCGTCATTTGCCAAATGCAAAAAATGTCAAGTGTCCTCCTAGCGGAAAGTGTTCAAACTACTTAAATCAAATTCAAGATAAAAGGGCCCTAATACACAAAATCATGCATATGTTCGAGGTACAACCATGTCCAAGGTACAACACTTTCCCCTACAGTGTATTATATTTTCATTTAGATTCCTGTCATTTGTTCCCTTTAAAACAAAGATGAATATTAATCAATATGTTGTCAGTACTATATACTCATGTTTTATATTTATTTTAATAATAATGTTTTATACATGTTTATCTGTCTATTCTTTGTTGAATAATCAGTATTCAGTGGGAATATTAGGTACATTCTGTTAATCTTTAAATGGATGTGGCTGTAAAGTAGTGTAAATATAATAGGTGTATTGTATAAGTACCTACTCATAAATAAATTAATTATAACTATAGATGTTGCACAAGAAAGACTGCACTGTGATTTACTTAAGGATGTCGAGACATTTAAACCTTCTTCACTCAAAAGAGCTGACACTAAAGAGAAGATTGTGCTACCAAATGCACAAGGTATTACCACTCATTCACACAACAGCATCAAAATGCTAAAATAAAACAATGACGCACAACTTAACATGGAGCTTAATTAATATCAATAATTCAGCTATTTAACTACATATTTATAAATATAATTGTGAGGATTTAAACATTTATTGTGTTTTGTAGTTTAATGAATAACATCATATTAATAACTTCAGGCGTGGCGGTTGGAAATTGAAGAATGAAAATTAAAATACCCTTCCTTGACTTAATAATATTAACAAATGTGGCACAGGTAATAGCGTTAGACGTGGCGTTTCTTTAGAAAATTAATTCATAATAATTAATGATTTTTCTTATCATAACTAAAGGACTAGGTACCTTCACTAATAAGTTTGAATATATTTTTTATCTTAATCTAATGATATATTTTAAGAAATCAGTTTTTTTTTTCATTAATCCACTGAGATATAGGTAATGTTTGTTGTGAGTGGGTTTACAAAATAATGTTAAGAATAAATATTAAGTATAGATTTATCTAAGAATGTAAAATTAACATAGTACAAACAATTGTACGAAATTATTTTATTTTGTTAATGATTGTAAACATGTATTCTGGGGGTTCCTCACTTTCGACATGAATTTTATCTAGTATCTTAAAAACGCCAAATTAGTATGCACATTCCAGAAAATAAACACCAGTCTTCACTTAGTAGAATTCAAAACAATCTAACTGAAGACCTTGAAAATCATTAAGTTGTTCGCTTTAGTACGAAATTGGATTCTGGACAGTGCTCCCAGAAATTTATCGAATAGGTTTATGTACTTTTCACAAGAATTTTTGGACAGTTTTGTGTATGTCACTGACATGTTTATAAAAAAAATTTCAGACCTAGCTGCAGAAAAGATACAACAGTCTCATATAGCTGGAATTGAAGCATTTGATGCTAGTCGTCTGAAACATGCTGAGACTCAGGTCAAGAATGTGCTGCCAGACAAAGATGGTAATATACCTATCTCTCTTCTTTTCATACATCACTCGCATAATTGTATTTAGTTCAAATCTGTTTTTGTATTTAATTCTAGGTTTTTAAATATTTTGCATGTATTGCTTCATTATTTTTAAAAGATTTTGGAAATCACTGTCTTTGTCACAAGTTTTGGAAAATTTGTTTTAATGTTTCTTTATTTTATGTTGCAAATGTTATAAATTTCATATGCTCTCTTGGTGCACTGGTTTTCATTAGCCTGGCAAATGATCAAAGGCATTTATTTATCATCTCTGTCCAGATTTATATATATTTGTGTCTATGTGTGTGTGTAACTCAATGATATGTCACTCAAATGCATGATTTGTTTGGCTGAATTTTGTTTAATTCTTGTTTGTTATTATGCATGAACATTTTTGCTTTCCTTAGTCGTAGAAGCTGAAAAGATACATCAAAACTTATTGAATTGTGTTGAACACTTTGATAAAACAACTATGAAGCACACACCCACAGAAGAAAAGAATCCTCTACCTCCACTGGAAGGTTTGTATTTTCTTAGGGACTGTAGAGTCGCATTGTTCACATTCAATTATATTAGATTAAAACCCTATCATAACATTTATTCAAAGCTCTGCATTAAAAGTTATCAAGTTAATCAATTTCCGTTAAATGTGTGATTTAATTTTAAATAAATAAATCTCAATAATTTATTTCAACTTAAACATTACCTTCCATTAAAAGACAGTTTTAGTTAAATTAAGTTCATTACTTTTCTGAGGTTGTACCAAGCCGCACCCAAGAGATGGTTATCATTACTGGCAGTGGCTTTGTGAACAAGCAATCAAGGACCTTTTTATCTAACTTTTTACTTTTTTTGTGCTCTGAACATTTTTTGAAATCTCAGCACTCTAGAATTAACTGTATCTTTCGTTGGGTTTTCAAAAAACTAAGAGTAACAAAGTCAAATTTTTCGTTAACAGATTAACATTTTTTTTATCTTCATATAATATGCTTTATTGTATTGGTGATGGACTGTTGAGACAGGTTTCAATTACACAATTAGGTCTATAATGTAACAATGCCTAATTATTTTATTTATTTTGTAGCTATTGAACAAGAGAAGGAGAAATTGAATTTGATCAATGGCATCACTAACTTTGATGCTTCTAAACTGAAACATGCGGAAACATGTGAGAAGAATCCATTACCCACTAAGGCCATCATCGAACAAGAGAAATCAGTTGAGTCTGCGTAAATGCTTCCATATTATATTTGTATTTGTGTCTGTGGTATAATATTATATTTTATACGAAAACTTCTTTGTATTTTATCTATCTAATTTTTGTAATTTTTTTAAGATCCATGTAGGGAATAAATCTACTTAACTCACACCTACCAAGTATTATCATAAATGATCATTTCAACAGTTTCAATTTAAATTTGGATTAATGCATTTTTCATCAGTATAATAACTGCGATACATATTTACATTTTATTTTATTTTCATGTTTAGCTTAAGTGGGTATGATAAAATACCAATTTATAAAATTATAAGTATACTTAATATATTCTATCTTACTCTATGTCATATTATAAATATTTATCCCTCGATAATGTCTACACTCCTTGTTTGACAGTACAATGATCTAAAATACTACAAGAAGCCATTTGAATGTTATACACAAGGACAATTATTGGTGGATCCTCCACATTCTGTAACTACTCGTCCTGACTTTCATACACTTAAAGTTCCGATAAATGTAGAGATTAAGTTAGATTGGAAAGATGATAATTTCCATATAATAATGTAAGTCATATTATGATTATTATAATAATTATATAGAAGATGTAGCTCACAGATGAATCCAAATGTGTATGGTGTACTACTATGTTATATTACTACATTGCCTGTGTTAATATAATATAAAACTTAATACTTATAAACATAATAATTATTATCATAATAATCCAAACCTGCATTTTGATACTATTCATTATATTGAATGTAAGTTACTCGTGACTTATTTTTATTACTACATTTTTATACTGTATTTCTATTGAAAGGTTGTTTGCTCATTGTAATCCATATTTTGCCAAAAAATACAAGTGTTGTGCGATAGAGCCTAGATGGTTTTATTAATTTTATGTGAAAACATTTCTGGATTGTAGATTGGTGCTTATTTAATAAATTTGTATGAAAAAATTAATTGTTTTATTTACACATTAAATGTAAGCAGAAAAATGTTTAAATACCCATGATGCAGTTTGATCAAAGATATATTAGATTGGTAATTCAAAGAAAAAATCGGTTATGGGGCCGATCAAATTTTGCAGCCAGTTTTAAACTAGCATTGGTTGGAAAAGTTTGTAAGACAGTACATAACAACTTTTGCAGCTCTCGGCAGGTATAAAGATGTCCTATACTTCAGCATTAGTGAGAACGAGACCATTATCATCTTATGATATGGAGTGGAACAGCAGAAGTAATATTATTATTATTATAAATGTTGGAACACAAAAATTCCAAAAAATGTACCGTGCTGCAAGTCTAGTATGTCTATGAGTTTGATGAACTTTTTATTAAACATTTCAAAAAAAAAAAGTTTTATTTAATATTTTTCTGCTTGGCATACATTAAAAAAAACCTGATGAAAATCATTCACAATATAGCATCTAAATCTATCCTCTCCTTTGAGAAGGTGTGAGTACTGTGAAAGGTACCATATTGGAGTCATATATCATTTAAGTAGGTATACAGAAGAAAAGTTTGTGAAGGTGTGTGTATGAGAGAATAAGATCTGAAAATAATTTCCAAGTGTAGTATTAATTTACGCCAGGCAACCATAAGTGCCCACAAATTTCCATATTAATGGATTTTTATGGCCTATTCAGGTAAAGCACTAAAAAATAAACAATAGACAAACAGGAAAAAACCTTCTAGTTCCTGCATATAGGTAACAAATTTTGTAACCTTTTTCATACTGCGAACAGCATATTGTAAAAAAAATAGAAAAATTATTTGGGATGAAAAATTATTGGAAGTAGGAGGTAGATAGGTACAAACATTAGCTCAACACTCATTATTTTACTGGGGTAGGTACCTATCCCTTTACTTCTGTGGTGTAGGGTAGGTAGGAGAAATATTTTTGTTTATGACAATAACCCACATTGCCTTTGGTTATTTTTTTTATTGTGACAAGTTTTGCGTGGTTTGAATTTTCCTGTTTTGATTCTTCTTAATTCATCTTTTCCAAGTATTGTATTTCTGCTTTTCTAGCAGTAAACAACGTTTTTCGGATAAGGTAATTATTTGATAATATTTTGCTTGTATCTTGGTCTAATATTATGTAAATATAATTTGTCATAAGTTTGACATTTATGGTGAAAAGTTTTCTTCTGACATTTGACTCTTAATTTAAAAATAAAAATGTTTTCTCACGCACATACTCTTTATTTATTTAGGGTACTATAATATGAAGATATTTGTTGCATTTTGCATAGAGAATCGTATTTAGTCTGTTCATAAACCGATTCTAATAAGAATTAATAAACTTAGTTGTAGAATTACTCATACCTATCTCTTATCATTATTTGAAGGTAATAATGTCACCTCCATCGCAATGCAGGCGCATGCGATATCATCGTCGGGTATCAGAACAAGATCGCTGGCTGGATGACAAGGGTCTCTACAGGAAGCATATAGTTCCAGACTCTAGTTGTCTATTTCGTATTGTCTCGGAACATGTTTACACCATACAATCCTACTATATTAAAGTTAGAGACGAATGTGTACAATACATGATAAACAATGAAGATACTTTGCGTGAGGTAATATATTATATGGTATTTTGATTGAAACTTATCCAGTTATACCAGTAAGAGTGTATGACTTGTTTGATGATCTTGGGCATGGCTCCACATTGCTTATTCAATCAACCGAATTAAAACAATCACTGTAAGATATTTTCCCTTAACATTGCAAAGCCAATTGAATTATGGATACAATGCAATTTGATATGATAATAGTGATGGTAGCATGCCATATTGCTGTATGCAAAATAATATTTGTTATGAAAAACAAAATATTCAGAATTACATATTCATTCACTTTTCATTGAATGAATATTTTTTTTCCAAAGAAGTGTTTCAATAACTTGGGACAATTATAAATTTTCTGCAACTATTATTCTTATTTTATTTGGTTAGTCCTGTAAATATCTTGCTGCGTAACTGACACTGTAGAGGAATCTGCATATATGGTCTGACACAATATAATAAATAAAATTATTCTTATTAATCCAATTACAGTTGGTGGAGGGAATATCTAAAGAATATGCTACAGAGTTGGCCAAGCCAAGCACATTTGGGGGTTTAGCGGACATCAAAGTTATGAGTCTACTATACAAGTGAGTTTCTTTACAAAAGATTTTTGAGTTTTCTATCTATATATATATATATATATATGTGAGATGTAACACGATAGGTATGATTTTAACATGAAGCTAAGCATCACTTGCAGAGTAGAGAGAAAGTATTAGGTGTCCCGACGCTTACGAATCGGCTCTGGCTGGCTTAAGCGCTTTACACCATGGTAACGTTCACCCATTCCACCTTTTCTCTCTTATGCTTCTCTCATATACTCCTTTCAGAGCGGGTGACTGCACTCATCACTGAAAAGCGACTTCGTCCAGCCAACCGCACTCATCGCTGAAAAGCGACTTCGTCCAGCCAACCGCACCTACTAGGAATCGAACCCGGTACCCCTGTGTTACGAGTCAAGGACTCTAACCATTAGGCCACTGAGGTATGCGGGTAGGTCGAAAGTATGAGGTATGCGGGTAGGTCGAAAGTCTCGACCTGGCAAATAACCAGTTTAATACGAAAATCAAAGCATTCGCATATATATGTATATATATATATAAGTATCGCTTTTGGGTACTCTACATACAGTAGCCTTGAGAAAGGCTTTTATAGTTGGTCTTGAGAAAGACCGTTGGCTTCTGCCCGACGTTTCGTGCAGGATTCAACCTGACATCAGCTGGGGCGTAGAGGGGCGGTGGCAGGCTTCGGCGGTGCGGGTGTCGTGAAGGCAGCAGGCGTCGATGAGCAAGGAAGAACGGAGATTTTGTCGACTCTGCGAAAACACCTTTTCAAACATATATATATTCTTCATAATATGCGATGCTCCTCGCATACTGGATTTGATGTTGTGTCGGCCATTATGTAAGATGGTCCTGATGAGACACATGCGCCAATGTCGAAACATAACATCCCTTCGACAAATCCAAACTGCATATTCCGGTGACGGGCCAAGCCTCGTTCCGTATGCAAAGGCATGAGCCAAGTCTCTGCCCGACTGTACGCAGTGAAATGGAGTAAAACCTTCACCTTCATATATATATACCATCATGGTATAACTCACAAGTGGGGTAGCCAACAAACTAACTGCCTGTAGACATACAAGTTGTCTTCTCTGTACCAATAAAAATTTAGACATTGAATTTTGTTAATAAGTATTCCATTATTCAAATTCCTCAGTAAGCAGGTGAACTTATTCCTGTTAATCAATGATTATTCTAAGAACATAATCAATTGGGGTACCTTTATTGCAGCAGTCGATGAACTTTTTTAAATATTACCACAAAATATTTATGCGTAAGTCAATATTACCCCCCTCATTCAGAAAAGAAGACAATCAAATTTTTGAATTAAAATAATAATTTGTAATATTTGTAAAAATACTAACACATTTACAAAATAGCAAATTAGAAAAATTTCCTTATTACCCCAAATATTGAATTTTTACCCCATTTGGAGTAATTTACCTCAGTTCCCCGACCGCTGATTTAAAGAAATACTTTAGTTCCTTACATTCTTTTCAGTACGCAATGAGTATTTGTGCATCCAAAGCCATTTCAGAGAGTACCTATTTCATTTATGTAAAAAGTTTTCATTTACAATCTGTTTGTGGATTTACAGGTTTAATTTTATTATCTATGACAATAGTAAAGGACCGGAAACATATGTTTCCAATGGATTTGATAGGGTGATATTGCTGTATCACATCAAGGAGAAGAAGCATTTTGATGTGTTGTATACCAAGGAGTATATAGAAAATGTCTCTTTCTGCCAATGTAAGTATACCATGTTATACGGTTGGAATTACATGTATTTTTTTTAAATGTTGGAATAGATAGATGCTAAGACAATGATTGCTGTTTAATTTTCAGCCGTTGTGTATGGCATATTATACAAGGATGTGTTTAATATGGTTGATGTGGAGTACGCTGTGAAGAAGATGTTGTATGGAAAGGACAATAACAGTATAGACTATTATATGCCAGAGAGTATTTTGAGACGCACCAGCAATCAGTTGAGTAAACTAGAGAGCAGTTGCAACACCAAGGGCTGTGGGGGGGAGGGAGACGATTGCGGCAATAAAGAGAACAGGGCCAAGGGAGACTCAGAAGTCATCAACTTCACGATATTTCCAGTGGACTCGGGAGACAGTATTATGATTGCCTTAGATACCAGTAATGCCAAAGAGATGTTGGATAATAAGATTTTACCTTTTCCGTACAAGGTGGCCAAGGCTTTGGACCCTAATATTTACAGAAATATTGAGTTGGACTCTTGGTATGAATTAAAAAAAGGTAAATACTCTTGCCAATAGAAACATATCTCTCACAGCTAAAAGGTTGGTGCACTCTGCTATCTTAGTGCCAACACTAATGCATGCAAGTGAGACATGGACATGGCTAAAGAAGGATGAAAGTGGCATAAATGTAGTTGAAATGAGATCGTTGAGAAGGATGTGTGATAAAAGTCTGAGAGATTGTGTGCGTAACAGTGATATACGAAAGAAATGTGGAATGAAAGTTGGTGTAATAACTAATAACAAGGATGAATGTAAATAAGTTAAGATGGTTTGGGCACGTGGAAAGAATGAATGAGGACAGAATTACTAAGAAGATATATTTAGCTGAGAGGAATGGTGCTCGGAGACGTGGACGTCCTAGGATTAAATGGCAAGATCATTTAAATCAAATCCTACAGGACGGTCACGTGTTGAGCACATTGAACAGGAGAGTATGCATGAGGAATTGTATGACAGTGACGGAAGCGAAAGATGTATGCAAGGATAGAAGGAAGTGGCGCTCGATCCTTTCTGCCTACCCCGCGAGGGAAGTGGCGCGATGGTATGTATGTATGTATAAATACTCTTATCTATAGTCCACAATAGTAGTATAGTTATTAGACTCAAGGCATTTCTAATTATGTACTGTACTCTATATTTTTTTTGTGTAGATGAACAACCGAGTGGGCAGTACTTTGATGGGCTATCACTTCAGGTCGGGGTGAAGTGTCTATGTAGTCTGAACCCAAACAGCAGTGCCACATATCACTGCCACATCCAGAACATGAAAGGAGATGATGGTCCCTGTGTAGTGTTTGTGGAGGAACTGGGGGAGATGAGGACTGTCAGTATGAGCCAACTCAAACCACTGCCTGTGGAGGAGGCCAAACCCTGGTACACCCCGTATAAAAAGGAAAGGACTAAATTCTATTCTATTGCTGGAATTCTAAGACAATTAGGTACACATCTATTTATTCATATAACTTTAAATTGTCAGTAACATCACTCTTAAGAGCAGATTAAAAACCTTAGTGTTCAAGAAGAGTCAAGGCATCTTTGAGATAGGCGTGGACTATTATATTGTGCCAAAGAATTATTACATCCATGTTATTATTATTGTCAAATTATGTATCTGATAAACTCCACCTTCACAATGCAAACAAACTGTTTATGTGAGGGTGTCTGGGGTTGTATTTTGGTTTATCTAAAGCTAGATTAAATTAAATTATTCAACAATTAAAGCTAGATTCATCATTAATAATTCAAATAGCGGAGAACTTTAAGGCCACAATATAGATATATTATAATGATTAATACTTTTGAAGTTTCATAGAACGTGTATATTTTTTTATTTTCTGGTGATTGAGATTGATTTGATTGCCTACCCGTTTCATTGGGTAACTGTTTTTATAATACAATATTATTATTAACATTAAATATTTGTATATGATGCATGACTTTTACATAATTTTTTTTATTGAATGTGTTATGTGGATTATTTATGTGTTTAGTTGGTCATAATTCAATGTTTTACAAATACTTTTCTTCTCCAGGACATTTAAAAATTGTGGGTCATTAGCTATTTTTTTAAAATATTAATTTTCCCGTTAATCAATAAGTTTTGCTTAGGTCACTATATATGTGACTATTTGTTAGTTATTTTGTCAATGTTGCAACTTCTTTTGATTCAAATTCCCAGGAAGTAAGGTGATATTTACCACACATTTCATAGTCAGCAAAAATAAATAAATAGATTGTGTGTGTGTGTGTGTGTGTGTGTGTGTCAGTGGCAGGACTTAACTTTTTATTATATAAAATTAATAATTAAGCTTTTGTAATTAATATTTAGTCATTGATACCCAGGATATTATAAGATAGTTGGACTATCTTTTTATGCTCTCAGCTTTCACAATTTGGCATAGGAATTTAAAAAATATCCAATGCTCAAATTTTTACCCCTTTCACCAAATTTTTTATTTGGTATAGGAATTTGAGATATCCCATCACTTTTGTATGGGAATTCTAAAATCACATCCTATCTTATCGAGTTTAAGTAAGGTCCAAGAAATTTTTATTTGGTATAGAGGAATTTGAGATATTTCATCCCATCACTTTTGTATGGGAATTCTAAAATCACATCCTATCTTATCGAGTTTAAGTAAGGTCCAAGAAATTTTTATTTGGTATAGAGGAATTTGAGATATTTCATCCCATCACTTTTGTATGGGAATTCTAAAATCACATCCTATCTTATCGAGTTTAAGTAAGGTCCAAGAAATTTTTATTTGGTATAGAGGAATTTGAGATATTTCATCCCATCACTTTTGTATGGGAATTCTAAAATCACATCCTATCTTATCGAGTTTAAGTAAGGTCCAAGAAATTTTGTAGTCATGCATACTTTTGTTAAGAAATGCTTTAATTCTCTTAATTTATAGAATGTACGCCATTGTAGGTATGGTGTGCTTTATTGCATGTATGGAGAACGCGCCACTGGTGTATGTGTGGCATGCCACTCCATGAATATATGCTGATAATTATTATTTATTATTTTAGCCTTGTTGCAACATTGTTTAATGTGCAAAACCTAATCTTGTTTATGCCTAATAATACCTTATTATTATTATTACTGGTTTGTTTATAACTTTTATTAAGTATTGGTATGAAACTTCACGGCTAGCAATAATTTTAATTATGTACCAACTTTGTCATCATATCTCCATTGTTTATACAAAAACAATATTTATTATATAAACAAACTTACACACACACACACATACACCTATACCTACATCTGTATTGATATTGCAATCTATATTGCACTGGATGGTAAGATCTCTCACTGTTCATAATCACCAGTAGCATTTGCATAGTGTGCTTACTAAGTACTTTGCTTGTAACCTAAATACTGTTTTACAATTGAATATTGCTTCTTTTATTGTACCACATTTTAGCAGTGTATGTTTTTTAAATTAATTATGTATTGTAAGTATGCACATGGCTGTATAATATTCTGTATTAAGTTAATTTTATACATTAAAAATTTGTGCTGTATAGAATATTTTAATAAAAAGGTATCTGTACTTCATACTTCTACATTGTATTATTTTATGAGGTAGATACTAATAATTTCAAAGAATATGTAAGTACTTTATATTTCAACAAGAAGAATGGGTGATTTTAAATATCTTGATAATATGTAATATAAAAATATTATCAATGTGTTTTTTAGTTGTGTAATTTGTGACCCATTCTTCAGAGGATATTTTCTGTATTAAATTATGTTTTGCAGTTTATGTGATTAGTTAAAAAGTTTTTTTGTTTTCAGGATATGTCGGTTTAACAAACAATTATAAGTTCAAATATAAATTGAAGAAAGCAGGAGGAATCGGTCAAGAACTTGCCCAGTTAAAGGAGAACATTGACTGGATGAATGGTAAGAACGGAAATAGAACTGAGAAGTTTCTTCAGAGGTTGGACTTCATAAACTGCCCTACCATGGATGGCAAAAATAATAACAATGAAGAGAAAGGCTGGGAGAATGAGCCTTTAACTCCCGATGATAATCTAAAGATGGAGTCGCAGTATTACGACTGCTTTGAGCGATACACTAAAATGGATTTGGCTAACTTCCAGCCTTATAAGGTGATATATCTTGAAATTTTTTCTATTACCCTCTTACTGTAGAGGCTAACATATTATTTTTCATTGTATTCTTATATAAATCAGTTGTTTGTTTAATATATATTTATTTGATTCTTTGGTGTACATTGGTAGGTACTATTTAAAAAAAAATATATGATACATTTCAATTAGTAAATTTATCATTGTATTACAATGCATATCTTCCAACTAATCCTGATTATTACTAAATTCTTTATCATAATCTGACTATGAGAAGTTTATATCCATTAACCACTATTTGTTTGAGGATATGAGTCCGATCCACACAATTAAACAAGGCAAACAAATGCTCTGTCTCCTTTTCTTTGTTATCAGTGTTCATATTTACATCAAAAGGAAAAGAGCGAACATTCCAAACATAGCACGGATGCCTGTAGTGAAATGTGTACTGGAATAAATTAACATTTTATGTATGTTAAAGGCTTATAGCTGTTTTATAATAATAACTCGTTACTTATTGATAAAAAAAATATGAACAATTGGCAAGCTTATTGCCTGGAGGCAATATCTTCCAGACAACCAAAGCTGTTTATTGCAAAGGCCCACTCATAGAAGTTAGACTTACCGGCTCTATTGGGCTCAATAAATCTATTCGCAGCCAGTTCCGAAGAGCGCAGAGGTCTTTTAATGGTCAAGTCAAGGGGACAAAGCTCTGTGAGGCACGATGGCACCATTTTGTTTATAACCTTGTAGACTAAAAGGCATGTCTTCAACGTCACCCTTTCCTCTATCTTCAGCCAGTGTAATCGTTCTAGGAGAGGGGTGATGTGGCATCTTTTGCTCTCACGGAAAATGTGCCGCGTAGCACTGTTGAACGCCAGCTGCAAATGATTGAGAAGGCTTTGAGGCAGTCCAGCATAAACGACATTGCAATAGTCCAATCTTGAGACAACAGATGCTGTCACCAGATCCTTAATGGCACTCTCGGATAGAAATCTGGAGACCTGAGCTTCCATCGAAAGAGAGCTGTCGAGCAGTACACTAAGGACAGACACTGTACAAGAGGGATCAACCTGTGTATCAGCAACAGATATCAGATCCATACTCAACAGGTGCTGCCATCCAGGGGAAGCTATCCACAAAAATTCCGTCTTTGATGGATTCAGCTAGAGCCTTCTGCCAACCATCATCTACGAAATCTTCATTATGCACCGAGACATGCGGCGGACTAGTGTTCCCTTTTCAGTTGGTTTGCAAAAGTCAAGAAGCATACAATCATCTGCATATGAGAAACTCCTCACACCCTTTCTTTCTAGCGTGCGATCTATGCATGGGATATACATAATGAACAGGACTGGTCCAAAAACGGAGCCCTAAGGAACGCCACGCAGAACTACCTCCCTCGAAGACCCCGCTGGTCTAACCCTGACGGAACATTCCCTGTTTAGTAAATATGAGCGAAACCATTCAAGCATCACACCACCAAGCCCATACTCCATCTCTAGGCACTACAACAGTATCGAATGATAAACGGTATCAAATGCAGCACTCATATCAAGGACAGCAACAAGTCCAATTTCTCCCGTCGCAATGTCCTAAATCATCTCAGATGTGAGTGCAGCAATGGCAGTCTCGGTGGAATGGTATTTTCTGTATGCAAACTGATGTTTTTGATACAGATTATTGTCTTTGAGGTATGATGTTAGCCTGGAAGTGATAATGCGCTCCAACACCTTTGACAGGAATGGCAGATTAGATATGGGTATGTAATTGCAGGGATCACTATCATCAAGGGTGCACTTTTTAAGCTGAGGCCTGATAAAAGACCGCTTCCACAGCGATGGAACAATTCCAAGAGCAAGAGAAACCCTCTTCTTCGCCCTCGCCTTTATCCCATTTACTTGGGGTCGGCTCTCCTAGTCCTCATCTTCCAAGTTTTGCGGTCCCCTGCATCCTCCGCGCGCAACTTTGCCTGCTTCATATCCCTGGCAATTGTGGACATCCGGGTGGTCACTGGTCTGCCTGGTCTTCTGGGTCCTACTTCCACGTTCATCGTTTGTTTAATCATATTATCCTGTGGTAGTCTCAAGATGTGCCCGAGAATCATATTATCCTATTATCCTGTGGTGGATTAATCATATTATCCTGTGATAGTCTCAAGATGTGCAAGAGAAGCCCTACATATATTAAAAAAAAACGAACGGCAGAAGAATGTCCAGCGTATCCCTGAGAAGCCAGGCAGGAATAGGATCCAGCCCATACTGTCCAGTGGGGCAGCGCATAATAATCTTTTTAACTCAGGTGCATTCACAGATCCAGTACAAGTGCAGCTCAAGGTGCATAAAACAGCCGTCTCCATAGACTCTCCACATGCAGCCAACGGAAGGTAATGACGTCAATTTTCTCTCTGAAAGCTGTACTGAAACGCTCAACTCTGTCAGTTGAAGGAACCTCTAGGTGTTGAGACTACATCACTGTTTTGAAGTCCTTCCAAAGCTTGGCCGGCCGACCAGCATGCAGACCAATTTTAGTTTTCCAGTAGTCTGCCTTTTTACCATCCAATAACTTTCTATAAGTCTTCAAAGCCTCGATCCAAGTTCCTCGTGACTCGGGTGTCAACATCACACTATCACACAGTATCGACCCAGAAACTCGGGTATGGAACTCATCCTTATCGAAGTAGATCCATGCCCTGCTGTGAATAGTACAGTAATATGGACCAGGAACCGAAACGGGGAAATCAGCCATTAATACAAGATGATTGGACAACCCAGTATCAGTCGTGGACATCATCCACCTTATTGTTGAGCGATCAAAGTTTCCAGTGGCCAAGTTTTAGTGTGGCGTACTATACTACTATACTATACCCTCACGCCGTGTCCCAAGTGGGGTAGGCAGAGAGAACGGAACGCCAAACAGATCTATCTTTACACACTTCCTTCGCTTCCTCCACATTCATACAGTTCCTCATACACGCACGTCGGTTCCTCTTACTCAACACGCGGCCGTCCTTGAGAATTTGATCCACGTGATCAAGCCACGTGGTTCTCGGACGCCCGCGTTTCCTCACACCCTTTCTTTCAGATAAGTATATCCTCTTTGTCATTCTTTCCTCTTTCATTCGTTCCACATGACCAAACCATCTCAATTTATTTACACGCATTCTGTCCACAACAGTCTTTTTGCATCCGCTCATTCTTCTAATATCCTCATTCTTCACTCTATCACGCAGCGTTTTACCAACCATTCTTCTCAACGATCGCATCTCTACTGCATTTATTCCACTTTCGTCCTTCTTCAACCACGTCCATGTCTCGCTTGCATACGTAAGTGACGGTACCAGAATGGTATTGTGCACCAGCATTTTAGCCATGTTCGACACATTGTCATTGCTGACAATGGGTCGAAGTGCACCGTTTACTCTAGCACCGGTCACTTTCCTTCTTTCAATGTCCCTATCGCATCTTCCATCCCTCGTAAACATACTTCCCAAATATACATACTCACTTACTTGCTCCAAACATTCGTCACCAACTTTAATCTCGCAAATCGTTTTTTCATTCTCTCTTTCAAAAACAAGAACTTTCGTCTTCATAACGTTCATTTTCAAACCATTCAAATTGCAACTATCATACACACACGTAACAATCTCTTGTAAGTCCCTTTCACTCTCAGCCATTAACACCAAATCATCTGCGTACATCAATGCATTCACCCGAAACCCATTCAGCTCGACACCAACATCCATCTCTTTCACAGGTCGCATACAGTAGTCGAAGAATAGGTTGAACAGCCACGGAGACATGACACAACCTTGCTTCACTCCTCACGCAAGCGGAGCTTCCCACGTAAAGTGAAGATATTGCGCGGATCAACCGGCTGCTCACCCCATACTCCGACAACACGCGCCACAACCTTTCCCGGTCCACTCGATCATATGCTTTCTCCAGATCCACGAACGCACAAAAAAGCCTCTGGTGTTTACCCAGAAACTTCTCTATAACCATTCGCAGGGAGAAGATCTGATCGGTGCACCCTCTGCCATTCAAAAAAGCTCCTTGCGCATCCCATATCTTACACTCAGTTATCTTTCGTACTCTCTCAATCAAAATTCTACCATACAGTTTCCCTATTGAGCTCAGCAAGCTAATAGCCCGATAACTCCCGCATTCAAGCCTAGAGCCTTTCCCCTTGTACAGGGGGCAGATGATAGCCCTCTTCCAATCCTCTGGTGTAACACCTTCTCTCCAACAATCGTTGAAAAGCTCCAAACACCACGCGAGAGCCCCCGGTCCACCAGACTTGATGAGCTCAATGGCAACACAATCATACCCATAGTGTGGCGTAGTGTGGCGTACCGTTCACCATGTATCTGAGAATCCAGCTTCCGTTTCACCTGTCTACCCACCCTGCAGCCACGATGTTGTCTGACCGAGTCACAAGAAGATCTTAATAGATGTTGAGATATTATTGTCAGTATTCAAGGCTCAGGTAGTCGAGCAACATCTAAAGATCGAAGCTGCCACTCGGTGTAGCGATTACAATGAGCCATTTAACCGCATATGAAAAACCGTACACAGAAACACATATGAAAAAGAGCCATCTAACCAATGTGCACAGAACCACAGTGAACAACAAGATCTATAGATTTATTTATGTTTTTATTATTTAAAATAACTTTTATTGTCTATGATCAATTATCATTATCTATTGGTACTTATTGTCTATGATTATTAATATGACAGCAGTTGTCAGAAAAATATTGTCACAAGTTTTGAACATGGGGCACTAAGTTAATCAAAAAACCAAAAGTCGATTCACTGCTCAATCCACACAAAACCACACCGGATAACACTACCACATGCGACCACGAGCCTGATAGACACAATCATACTGTTTAATTCACCATTTACACTTCAGAAAGCAAATATTAAAATTAATATCACTGCGCAAGAACTCTCTCCAAGTGGCTGCTACAAAAGCGCCATCTACATCTTCTTACATTAGCTTGAACTTGCTCATCTATGTACCTACCTATTTCAATTTAATTTGACTGAACTGTAAGAACGGCAACAGAACTGAAAAGTTTTCTTTAAAGATTAAATTTTATGTACCTACTAACTAATTTAATTTAAATAAAAAAAATGATATATTACAGATAGAAATGGTCACCATGCCCCTGGTTGTAGATCAGAACAGTAACACATCTGGTGTAGCTGACAGCACTAGAGATACCAATAGTGCTAATCCCAGGCCAACGTCTGCCCCGTACCAGAGTGGACAACAAGATCCATCACTATCATTGCAGTATTCCCTGCAGGTATCTGTTAAATCAAATAATATAAACATAAAACATTCATTATCCATTGAAATCCATTGTGGGCCATGGTAGGTGTACCTACCTCTGCTATAGCGAGAGGATAGTGAATTGTACATATATGGGAGTGTTACACAATCTTGAGTATGTGGATGATTTAGTCCTGTTTGATACATTTGTGAGCGCATTACAGTGTAACACCAATGCTTTTTATGTGAATTTATTGCACCTTGGCATTTGAATCAATGCTGGTAAGGCAGAGTACATCTGTAATGATCCGTGTATGAATACAGTCACCCCACTAATGGTTGCAAATATCCAATGTCCCAGGTCAATAATTTCAACTATCTGAAAACAACCGTTACTCCAGAAGATGATCTCGGAATTGCCAATCGGCATAGTAGCTGCCAGCGGCGCTTTCAATAAAATGTATAGAATTTAGTGGGTGTCTGGTCTAAATAAATAAAATAAAAATAAAAAAGTTCCAAAATAAAAGTTTTTGTTAGGTGGTATGAGCATATCACGAATAATACTGTGCACCAGTGAACTTG
Organism: Athripsodes cinereus; assembly: GCA_947579605.1. Lineage (NCBI taxonomy): Eukaryota > Metazoa > Arthropoda > Insecta > Trichoptera > Leptoceridae > Athripsodes > Athripsodes cinereus. The sequence goes on from OX388316.1 coordinate 20,916,926, forward strand.
GCAAAGGTCTATAGTCTCTGCTACACAGGAGAGACAATGGTCTTGGTTGGGTCATGTATTGAGAAGTCGAATGTTAATTGACCAAAATATGACTGTTTTTACTTCTAGAATGGTTCCAATAGCCCAAATGTCCCTCTTTCGCTGTACGCTATTCCTATGACAATCATATCAGAATACTGGGAATGTCGTGGGAAAAGGTGACTCAATTGGTGCAAATACCCTCTGAATGGAGGAGGCTGATTTCTGCCCTGCAGAAATCAGCCTCCTCCAGGAGCATTGAAGAACGAGTTTAGTTAGTATCATGCTTGTTTTATGAAGTTCGAGTAATTGGACAATAAGAATATTTAAACCAGCATATTATCTCAATTAAGAGTTCAAGGCTACCAACCACCTTGTCCCGAAGATTTTGTACTTGTAATGTCCTCAGTAACTGATGTAGATAGTAACCTGGGGCTGTAGACGAACCATACTTAGCGATCGACTACTGGCAAACTTTTCGACAATCTACCTACATGTACTATGTGATTATGTTTCATTGTTGCGGTTATAGTCGAAACTTTGTTTGTAGTCAATCACCAAGTACATTTATTCCCTAGAGAGAAATCTGTATGTGTTTATAGATGTATACATAATCCAGGACAAATGTTGAGAAATTTAATGATTAGTATTAATATAATGTGCTTCTCTTCCAGACATCAAACGGGAATGAGCTGAGTCCTTCTCCAGGTTTTGTGAGCAATCCTGTGACTCCCATATCGGGTACTCCTATCACTCTCGGATCCATTGTCACTCATTCAGGTACATTATAATAATATAAATCATTATTAACAGAACAATATAATATTTATACGTAGTGCAGATAATACCTATAATGTTCTGTCTAATAGGGGACTTGTTGCAGTGCACCATTTCGCAACCAACCATATGAAAGAAATCAATAAAATAAATAAATACTGTAACAATTTGCCAAGTCGTACGCCAACTTTTAATCTTTCAAATCTGAGTTTTTTTACTTATCATAAGAAGAAATTTATCCACCAAAACTTTGACATGCCATATCTATGAATATTACAAATGAGTTATTGTCTTTTGGAAATGTAGTAATATTGAGTAATTTGTAATTTATTGCATTATTATGTTTGAGTAGGTATGGTGTGGTCCAGTGGAGGTGGTATGTACAACACATATCCCATGTACTGCAGCCCTCATCATGGACCTGCACTACCACCTCCCCCACCACCACCACCCCCTGCTGCTCTGCTACTGCCACGCCTGCCCCCCATGCCCTCGGGAGTCAACATGGCTGTTCAGAGGTCCATGGATGTCAATGGCTCCGATCTGCCGTACAATGGTAACTAACTTACACTATATTATTTCTTATAGATTTACCAAACGAATGATGCAACAACAAAAAAATTGTTGAACCTATAATATTCTTGTTGCTCTAAAATAATTTATTTAACAGTATTAAAATCACAACATGTCATAAAATCTACTTAATTGGGCTGTTCCAGTTAATACAACTTTTCAATCCTCTGTATTACTTAATTTATTTATTATTCAATTTACGCAAACATTGCTATTTCATGATATATACATATATAAACATACAAATGTATAAATTGGTGTAAAGTAATTCAAATAACAAAAAAAGCAACCAAATATCATCAATATAAATATCCATATTAAAACAAATATATAAGTATGTAGGTACTATATATAGACAATTCAAATTATCCATACGAACAAACCCACAATACATAAAAAAAAAATTAAAAAGAAACAATATGTACCTATATCTGAGCATCAATAGGCAACCACATGCAACAATAACCAAGAAGAGCATACTGACCAATACCAATTATGTAGGTACTTGTATAGGTATTACCTCCATTAATTTGTTAATTTAGAACCCATTAAATTTATTGTTAGTGACAATTTATTATGTCACCAAGTTTGTATTTCATTTAAAATGTTGATATTTCAGATATTTTGACTCTGCGCTACTTCTTCAACTTGGGTCTGGAATACATGTATGCTTGTCGAGGTTGGGCGCTGCCACCTCCAATGCCCCCAGTGCCCATGCATCCCCTCATGGCACCCGGAGGTCCACCTCCTAACACACCAAGTCCAGCTAGCTATGCTCATACTCCCAACAGGGTCTCACCCAATCAACTTGCTGTGGTATGTGTACATCATGTTATTATCAACATTTCCTCATATAAAAACTCACCTCACTTAGACTGAAATTTTAAATGATGATGAAATTGGTTAATTCTGGAATAGACAGTTTTACATCTCTAGCTAGTAAAAAGATGTATATAATGAAGTTATAAAGTAGTATTTAAAAAAAAAAAAAAATCGTGTTGGGTGAAGAGTATTGGTGTCTGATATCTTTATATTTGCAGGAGTTGCAGCAGAATCTCAACTTGGAAGACAATAGTAACAACAGTCCTCCTCAGGACAAGGAGAGCAATAACAACAATGCCAGTAAAGTGAACAGTAACTCTAACATGCAGAAGGGGAAGGGTGGTGGTAGTGGAGAATATAGCAACCGCAGGGGAGGGATGGGTGGGGGGTACGGGGGACGATACAGAGGAGGTGGGGGAGGGAACCACAAGAACACCGGATACGGCAGGAACCAGAACCATAACTACTACAGGGGAAACAATAATCACTCAAACTCCAAAGGGGGACATCATAACACCAGTAGCAGTAGCAAGGGAAACCCTGACACAGAGGGGAACACATCCAACTCCAACAACAGTAACCAGGACAAGGATACTCCTCCACAGCATGACTCGCAGCAAGGTCAGCAGGACTCAGCATACAACAGCAATGCTAACCTGTCCTTCATCTCATTCCCACCACCTCCACTATACCGCATGCCATACTATTCCCTAGATGGGGATGGCTCCATGCTACCCATGGGATACTCCCCTCAGTATCTCCCCTACGCACCCATGCCAGAAGACACTGTGAGTAGCACCTCGGAAACAGCATACGTAAACCCAGGACCACCTCCATATTTGGGATATTTGCCTACTCCACCACCCATGTACTATCCACCCATCCCACCAAATTATTCCAATTACAATTCGTCGCATTATGCGACATCCACTCCAGATAACAACCAGACCAAGTAACTCACTACACTGAGCTAAGTCCAGTAACATGTAGTAAATATCTCGCCAACCACTAAACATTCATACTTACATTACCAATTACCTTTGATATAGATGTTGTCTTTTCTAAGCCTTATGTGGTAGTTTTGTGTGTTAAATTTACATATATAATTATATATATGAGAGAGAGAGAGTATTAAGTGTCCTAACGCTTAAAAATCAGCTCTGGCTGGCTTAAGCGCTTTATACCATGGGAACTTATACCAATTCCACCTGCCTTTCTTATCAATCCTGCAGTCACATGCTCTGAAAGAATCATAAGAGAGACAGGTGAATTCGGTGAATGTTGCCATGAAATAAAGCGCTTAAGCCAGCCAGAGCCGATTTGTATGGGTTGGGACACCTAATACTCTCTCTATCCTCTTATGGCCGGTTTCAATAACCTATCTATCCGTGACTGTCGATTGAAATGTATGATTTAAAATATAGAACACAATAGATTTCAATCGACAGTAGCGGATAGATAGATTATTGAAACCGGCCATTAGTAATGGATATCTTCAGATTAAAATCATACCTATTTATACATATATACACACCTAATATCTTTTGTGGTTTGCAAACTTACATTCATTTATTGTATTTTTTTTAAATGTAAAGAGCCTTTTATGACTGTTCAGGTACAAAGGATGTCATATAATTGAGTATTTGTAGCAAAGAGACCATTGACATCTTAAAGTTATGAAGGGAAACAGCATAATATTATTTATTTAGTAACATAATTTACAACATATTATTTGTACTGCGTTACTAGTTAACTAAGTCTATGTACATTATGTGACTATTCAATACAGATAGAACAAACTTACAACTACTTGAAAAGAAATACATACTAAGTTTGTTGTTAATATCAAATACTTTATCTTTATTGATCAACTTGTTTTCCCCATATAATCTCAACTTGAACCTTTTATCAGCACATAAATTTAAAAACTAATATTATCCCTAGTGTTACATATTTAGTATAGAACAAATTTATGCTAATTTTTTTTTTCATATTTTATGTACTTAATTTTTGCAATATCCATACACTCCCTATACATTTTGGAAATATAACTGTTTACTATATTGTTCATAGGAACTTTATAGTAATTGAAAAATAAAATACAAATAAAAATTTATAAGTAAAACACTTTAGAGTTTTAAATTTGTTTAATTTAAAACTCTTAAAGTGTTTTACTTATAAATTTTTAATTTAATTATGGAGTTTTACTCATTTAGTGAAAATAAAATTAGTACAATACAAATAGTTTTGACGTTCGGTAATGTTGGTAATAATTTTGTGGTTGATGTTGTATGTGAATGTTTTAGTGAGACAACATTTTAAATGAAATTACCACAGCTAGCCCCCTGGATGATGAGTAACTATGTTGGATATAATATATATATATATATATATATATACCTATCTATTTATTTGTTCTTATTTGGATATTTATTACTTACTATTGAATACTCTGCAAATATTTTATTATATAATAATATTGTTATTTGGCCATATACATTTTCTATAGTACATTATTTAGTTTAAGTTTATAATACTCCATATGGTAAGCATAGGTTATCTGTAATTAGTGTTGTGGTTGAATTAAGTATATATATACTTCTTCTTAATGCTGTTAACTAACAAAATAATCTCGAGTTTACTATACTGTGAATCTGTTGTCCGAAGCTCTCAGCAAACAAAAATGTTTTTAATTTCACAATTATGCTATACTTTGAATACCTTGATCATAAAAGTAAAACCACCCTCTCCACCATTTGTTATTGATACTTCCAAATAGTTGAATGGAGTTTTTTTTTTCAAATAGTGTGTATCCTGTTTATACATAATTTATAATTTAAATTATTATTTACTTAAATTATATGAAAAACTACTTTAGTGGGTAGAAAAAAATTACACAAAGAAACATTTCGTTAATAAGTATTTCATATTTTAAGAATCTAGTCTGGTTTAAGATACACTAGAGATGAACATATTTTTAAGTATCCTCATTGTTTTGTTTATTGTAAATGTGGATGTTGCCATAAATATTATATTGGCTCCATAATGTACAAAAACATTCCTACAGTTTATTAGAAATCAAACGATTACATAAATCTGAAAGTGCCTTTTATAATTCATAGTACATAAATCAAAATCCAATAAAATTTAGTAGACAATTTATATATTGTGAAATGTATAGTTTTTGTTTGAATGCATATTTGTTATTACCTGATGATTCAGATGTTTTGTTCATTTCAGTAAATACCTGAGACATTGCACATTACAATATCATCTCTATAATATTTATGTTTATTGTAGAGTCTTTATATTTTTGGGGAGCATTTACCTGTAAATACCAACTCCTGTTTTTCAATAACTGTAATAACAGGTATTTATGGGTGACAGTCTTGCATTTTATGAATTTATGAGGTTACTTGGAGTGAGCAGAAGCACTAGATATTAATGTGGTGTTCTCACTTTGGCGAATATCGCCAGGGCATCAAAATATCGCCAGGCATTTGAACCGTGTGAACAAAATGACAGCTAGTGTGAAACGATTAAAACCAGTAGAAACGATATTGTCTCGAGTTGACCACCTTCCAACTTTTTCGGCCGATTGAACGATTTGCGCATGGGCAGATGTGCGCGGTGTTTGTATCTATGGTAAAAACTTTATAACCTATAAATTTTATAATGTTTCCCGCTTCGTGACAGCTGTTATCTTTGTTGTTGGTTTGTGGCGTTTGTTTCCTTAATTAAAAGGCGCCTTATAACCTCTACTATAACATTTTCGACTAAAAATAAACACTTCGCGATCTCCATCTCGACGTCCGCCATTTTGAAAACAGTGTTAAAATCAAAGCCCATCTGACAGATCCTTTCTATATCGGTGGACTGCGTGAACAGGTGTGACGATCAATGAATGTCCGGCTAATTTTGTTTTTTCGCCTGGCGATATATTTTGAAATTCGCCTGGCGATATTCGCCAAATTTGAACACCCCATAATGAATATGCGTTTCCCTCTTCTAACTCACTGTGGTTCTAACCCTATGGATTGGTTATTGGTGAAGCTCTGTATCTTTCATTCCATTGCACTCTATTCTGTGTGACTCTGTTGAACTCCTTTTACAATCTTTAGCTCATGTCGCGGGAGCCTCCTGTGATTTGTTCCCTCAGCAACCCTTTCTATTATTTCTTGTAGAAGGTTTTCGTGATACATTATGTAATCAATCCAACTGGTGCGTCTCTTTGAGATGGTCTTGAGCAGGTGCGTTCTTCTTAAGAAAATAGTTAAATAGTAATAATATTCCAACAATTCACTTTATTCAGACTAAGGAAAATTTGTTTTGTGATAATAATAAGTATATATTTAAATTATACTAAAATAAGAACACAGATTGTTTTACTATAATTTTGTATGCCCAAAGTTCAAAACCCAGAATTTAACCTTTGTCGTTTGCGCAATTAATATTAATTTACTCACCAAGCAAGCAAAATGTGTAAAATAAGACTGCTAGAAAATACGTAGCATATTATAAGCTAAAAACTTGTATCTAATTCTAAAAATATTCATTAGATTATTTTACAACAGTTGGAAAACATAATTGTCAATTATTTGTGACTGATTTAGTGTAATTGTACCAAAGTTAATGTTACCTACATTTTGTTCACCATGTTGACTATAATGATATTTTACAATCCATGACTTATAAACTGCGAAAAGACTGTTGTTATATTATAGTTACTAAAATTTGTTACTAGCTTCGTGTTATCTTGTTTGAAAACTTACAATATCAGCAATAAAAGCACTGAAAAAACTAATTTAGTAGGTGTAGTTATATATAAACGTTATCTATCACCTAATTATTATTAAAATACCAGATAGTTTAATATTGACATTATCAATAATAAAACAGAACAGTATAGACTTTCATACTGTAAAACATAAAAATAATTTCATAATTCACATTATGCATAGTGAAAGAATCAAGAGAAATACATACATTGATTCAAATACACGTGCACTTGAGATGTGTCAAATTGAATTGGTAACAGCTCTTTTGTGATTTACGTGCATTGCTTAGTTGCATATTACTCGAGTGCATGGGATTTTAATTAAATATTGTGTCGGTCTTTTTTATCTGAAAGTAACCAGTACCACGATAATATATGTCAAAGTAATTGTTAACCTTATAACAATGTCCAATATAAAATGTTAATTTTCACTTTAATAACCTCCATTTACAATCCAAACATTATTATTAAGCATTGTATACGGATGTTTAAAAGCCATAATTTGATTTAAAGTGTTATTCCACGACTCGCTGCAGATGGTGACAAGTTAAATGAGAGCTTACTGATATTGCAGGGAGGCAATGAAACGCACCATTAATGTGAAGCAAGACTTTGTTATTGTTTATATTCCACGTTAAAGAGATTTCCTATATGGTAGTCCTGTTGTTATTCTAAATATATTTATATTTTGTTACCCTGATCACTATATTTATATACATATATATATATTTATAATCTGTAGTTACATTATATATGTATCTAGTTGAGACTTTTAAGATTAACTAAATTGATTATTAAGGGAATACTTATCACTCATTTAGTGTTCTATTATTCTCTTTTCTAATCTCTAGAACTTTTCAACTTAATAAATTATCAGATTTTATAATAAAAATAATTGTTTGACATCCATTTGTATCTATGAATATTTGTAATGTATAATTTAATTTGAAAAAATGGAGTAAACAATGTAGCCTGCATATTGTTTTTAAATTAGATTTCTTCTAACGACAGTTGTTAAAGCCGATGTCAATTTTTTATTTTCTATCTAAATTAAAATATTTTTGTCTCACTTTTATCCAAATATCTCTCCTTGAAATTGTTAATGTTATAAAATAACAGTATTCTAGTTGTAATAGTAAAGATATTTTTGGTACTTACGTAATAAATTAGTTATTATATGTATTTATATAATATGAGTGTTTCATTATTTTTTCCTATATTACCCACAATTACATAGTCCAGTTTACTTTGAACCAATAAATGACCTTAGTAAGAGAAGATATTATTAAAAAATATCATATTTTGAAGCGTATCCAATTGTTATCCGTAAATATTTATACAATCAATAAGATTAAATATTGATAAAAAATCCATTCTTAAAAACATTTTATAAATAGAGAATTTCATTGTTTGTGCTACGAGAGATTGCAGTGGTTAGATGATGAGGTATCTTATTAAATGTGGTAAAAAAAAAAACAATATATGGTTACATATTATATTACACATATTACTTTTGGATTAAATAAAATATTAATTAGAGGTGATAAATTTATTATAATATCAATAATACCAAACTATACTAAAGGCAGTTAAAGGAATTTTAGGTGATTTAGGGGGTGGTGTTACAGAATGCAAGCATCTCCAGGATATCCTTTAGCCTTGATGCCTGTCACTTTGAATACAGATCCACAAGGAGGTTTTTGTTCTGACTTGATATTCATGCTAGCAGAAGTGACATACAGTTCATCCAGATTAGGACCGCCAAACGCTACTGAAGTTACTTGTAGAGCTGGGATGGCTATTGTCTGAAGCAATTTGCCATTAGTAGGGTCTACTTGTATTACTTTGGAGCCATCAAAACATGCTATCCATAGATTACCATCTGTGTCGATAGTCATTCCATCGGGAAGTCCTTCTACATTGTTCTCTGCAAAATCAAATATTGTGCGGCGCTTAGCTGAAATAGTATAAAACACATTATTATAACTTGGTCTACATTAATTGAGTAGCTATTAATTTCATATCATTATCTGTGACTCAATATACAAAATTGCAGTGGTTCATAAAACAATATCTAAGTCATTTCATCAATACCAATGCAGATAAAAATCTATCACTTGATTTAACGTGAAATATAAAATCTTTAATTATACCTACTTACACTCTTATATTTATTTTAGTAGGTATGTATATAAAATAGTAATGTGTTAGATGCTTCAAACATTCAAATCACAACATTATCAAAAGAAAATGTTTTATACAGCAATAACATTACCATTCTTTATAATTCCATATAGATTGCAAAAAGCAATTTGCTGGTCACATCAGTCATTTAACCCTAGAGTGCTCGCGCTATGAGCATTTTGCCGCCCGCAGCAAAAAAATCGTGATATTTTTTACACCACTCATTTGTCACGGTCAAGAGTCTTAGTAGCTGGCCTCCTGTATTTCACTGCCTTGTCTTAGTAATTTAAAGAAAATCGGTGCATGGGTGACTGTAGGAGCCATCAGTTGTTGTCGCGTTTGGCGGCAAATTGCTAACTGCGCGACTACTCACGTAAGTAAAATTCGTGTGTCTGTTTTTTTTAAATAGTTGAAATATTATTGATTTTCATTGCACGTAATGTTGTTTCATTTAAATATCGTAATAATATTGATATTTAGTTTGTATTGATTAATCATTTGGGTTTTATTCATTAGTTTATTTTAGATCTTTTTAGGTAAGCAACGGGCGAAGTATACCAACGGAATGATTAAGAAAAACACACAAACAGTTTCGTGGTTGGAAGTGGAGTCTGGTTTTGAAGAAGCTGGTGAAGAGCTGAGAAACCAAATCACCCAATTTGTTCTATCGGAACATAAAAATATATCTTCAGGTGTATGTGCAGTATGTCCATCCAGGAAAAATAGAAGGACAAAAAAGGGTGCAATAGATGCGCAAAGTTACTGTGCAACGAACATTATATATACATGTGTCAGGACTGTTTTGTTGAAATACATGTCGAAGATGATGAAAACGTAATTTTGTTATCAATTTTAATTTTTCTCTTTTTTTTATTTAGGTTAAGATGAAAATGTTGTTGAAATTCAAGAAATTTTACCAAAGTATATTTTTTTTATAATACTAAATATAAATATTTAATAAATGTTACTTTTTCTGATAGTTTATGTTTTATTCTATCCATTAAAAATCATTGCAAATGTGTTTAACCATTATTTGCAAAAAAAATCAATTTAAGTATGGGCGGCAAAATGCTCCCCACGCGAGCACTCACGTTTCACGGAAAGGCGCGACTACTCTAGGGTTAAGAAGGTGACAACATTTACAGAGATGACGAATGCCATCCATCCAGATCGTCTCTTTTATTGGCAGAGAGAATGACTTACATATTTATTACATTCAGTAGTTGCCTACTGGCTACCCCACTTGTGGGGATATGCTGTGATATTATTGATAGATAGTAATCCACTCACTCATAGCTGCTGTAAGGAAATTGTAGTCATACGCTCTAATGTAGTAGTCCAAGGAATCAATATAGTACATAATCTTCTTGTTGATATCCCAACACAATCCATTTGAAATGTCGATGTTTTCTTCTTTTAATTGAGCACCGCTTTTATTGAAGGAGAAGAGAGATCCTCTTTTGCGCTGGAATGTTCCTGGTGGATCTTCTTTTCCCATGGTACCTGTAAATAAAACAATAGTATTACTTCATTGATATTTATCTACTGCCTCAGAGATATCTGATTCTCTGATGTTATTGTTATAGAAATGATCTATTGCGAATGTGTTTAAAAGATTGTCAACAATGTAAAAGATTTAGATCTTGGTGTTTATAAAATTTATTTATTTATACAAAAAATGGCCCTTGCCTCTTACTTATAATACAATATAATGTTCAATAAAAATTATATAAAATACACACTGTAATATTAAAAGCCAAGACAAAAAATATCATCATTACTATTTTTTATTTATATTTTTTTTTAAATCAAGAACATTTTTGACCTTGGCAAGAAAAACAATTAATTTAATTTTTCATTCGATTCCATTTTTTCATACTCATCACATCATCTCTGTTTTTGGATAATCATATCAAAAATGTATATTGCATATTTTTAAATTACACACATTTATCTAAAAGAGTTTTACTTAACTATAACAACTTGTAAAGTATCATTATACATGTATACACATCTATGTCCAGACTCACATCCCAATAAACAGCAGGGCTACTCTTCACACAATCTAAATTCAATCTTAATCTAGTCTTGATCTTAATCATACGACGCGCAAAGCAACTATGGTGAAAAATGCCGCGCAACCGCTACCGCGAGATTGGTAGGCACATATTTTTGACTAATAGTCACTTTGTGTGTCGTATGATTAAGATTAAGATCGTATTTAGATTTTGTCAAGAGTAACCCTGCAGATACGCACACAATATGCAACTATACTCAATACATAGTATAAAACAACACAATCTATACTCAAATTATTGAATCAACATTTTAAAATAAGATGCTTAATAATTCTAAAATATTTACACAGTATAATTATATCTGGATTATCAGTAGGTAACTGTGACAGCCGAAGATATTAATATTATTACTGTACATACAATTCATTATATAACATAGATAATGTGTGATCACAATATATACACGCATCACAATATCAGATAGTGTTATTTTCTCAGCTATAGTGTGTGATATTTTCAAGATTTCAACAATAAAACTGATTATCAAAAGTTGTGATAATAATAACAAAGGTGTGAACAAAATAAAATATTTTTCTGTGTATCAGAAAAAAAACAATTTTTGTTTTCATCTGAAATGGATTTCTATTTTGTTTTGAGCACCAATATAGCCAATGAAAATAATTCTAAAAAATCATCTCCTTATCGATGATTTTTTATACATCCTTATCATGGCTACATATTATGCTTTACAAGAACACATGCATATTGGTCAAGATATTACATAAAATGTGAAAGCATGTCTGAAAATATTTTAATATTTAAGCAGATATACTTTCATGCAAAGTCATGCCAATGGGTATGAAAGTATTTACATATTTCCATTTAGAGTTCATCACTTTGTTGAATGTAACATTTTTTGAGAGATAGTTTCACGCACTACTGCGGGTTTTAAACCTAACAAAGTAAGTATAAATAGTTCTCTGAAGGAAATATCTTCGGTAAAAAAAATATAAAAGGATAATTTAATTCAACTCACCAGCAAACAATCTTCCTCTGGGATCTGCTTTTCCATCATTCAATCTGTTAGTTTGCTTGTCACCGGTATCAACTTCAGCGACTTCACTTAGGACATCAGCCTTGCTTCCTTCTTCCCCATTCCATTTGACCACTAAGATCTTGCGATCTACTCCCACCATAAATTGATCTGTTGTCCCAGAGATGGGCACAATAAATCCAACATTGCCAGCTGTATAAAAATATCAAATATGAATTTTATTGATATGCATTGTGGATGTAAAAGAAAAGAATATACATACGTCAATATCAATGTTAATGATATCCTCAAGTGCTTAAATGCAAAATGTTTTTTTCCTCAATTGGAAAACTTTTGGAAATTTTTCAATTGGAAAGATTTTGACCCACGTATTTCCTCAAATATTTGATGTTTAAGTGCCATTGAGGAAATTTGAATACACCCACTCAATGAACTATGAATATAATGATATAACTTGATAGGAATAGAAATTCATTATCAAAATAGGGACAATTTATTTGGTAAAAAAATCCTTTATGTTCCATATATCTACTTAATGATTAAAAGAGTAACTATGTTTCTCGATTGATAATGTCCTGCCACTTTCCTAAATGTGATTTATCTGTATGGTAAAGACTACTTAGTTAGCTTTTTTTTTTTTTTTTTTTTTTTTTTTTTTGAATCTATGGTTGTTCATGGCGGGTCGGTGAATTTTTCTCGCGACTAAACTATTCGCATTAAAAACAATAAAATGGAACAGATCGCGAAAATGGAAGAGAATATTCAGAGAACGATGGAGGCCTTTAACAGAAGACTAGATGACATGCAATCTACCTGTGTTGATGACAAACTAAACCAACTGGTGAGGGAGTTTTCGGCATATAGAAAGATGACAGATGATTCACTGGCTACTCTTAAAAAAGAAATACAGGAGCTGGAGGATCAAACGGATGCACTGGAAGCCACAAATAGAAGATCAGCACTGTTGATTCACGGTTTGACAGAGGACGATGGCGAAGAATTACGAACAAGGGTAGTGGAAGTCATCGCATCAAAGGTTGGTGTTGAGCTTTTGAAAGACTGTTTATTCAATGTTTTCCGTTTGGGAAGGCAGATCTCTTCAAGAACTAGACCGGTCGTCGTTTTCTTCGACTCTTTCAATACACGAAATAAAGTAATATCTAACAGGCGGAAACTAAAGGGCACATCGCTTCTTATCACGGAATTTCTAACCAAAAAACGCCTGCAAATATTTAAAGACTGCAGAAAACTCGTGGGAACTGATACCTGGGTTTCTTCTGGAAAAATTTTCATCAAAACAAAGGATAAAACAATTACCTTGACATCGAGGCGGGACTTAGATTCCTTCAAGCGGTCTCATCAGGCAATTGCACAAGATACAACACAAAGCACCGGCAAGGACGTCTCAAAAAAGAAGTTAAGACCTCGTGCACCCAAATAAAATATTAATTTACACTTATATGGCATGATAAGGTTATAATAACAACGACATGATATTGCACTTGTATTGTTTTTATTCCAGAGATCATCAATATGCAGCGCCCATTTTGCTTTTGTTTGCTTACATTATACTATTTTAACTGTGTTTTAAATTATCAAATAACATAACGAATAACGTAGTGGTTTAACAAGTAAAATATTATTTTACACTTATATGGAATGATAAAGTTATAACAACGACATAATATTACACTTGTATTGTTTTTATTTCAGAGATCATCAATATGCAGCGCCCATTTTGCTTTCGTTTACTTATATTGTATTATTTTAACTGTGTTTTTACTCTTGATATATATTCTCTATTTTTAATGTATTATTAATTGAGATACTTGTTTATGGATTGCACACTGATTTCATAGTACATTTTACTTAAATGGTTAAATTATTATCTCGATATTACGATCACTCTCGGTTTGTTTTGATTTCAGTGACAGTTTTATGCGCTACCCACACGACGCTCATGGGTTCTCATGATTTGTTGCATATTTTTATAGCTATGTAGGTGAGTGTAAGGTACCTACCTGTCACTGCAATGTTTACTTTCTATGTAATTTAATTGAATAAAATTTCACGATGATTAATCTATGATTCTTTTACTGTTGAGTCTATGATTTGATCCATGAATAAGTTTCATGAACGATAACTAGCTACTGAGTCGTTTCTATTGTTTAGATTATTATTTCGATGGAAGTTGTAGTTAATTAGCAGCATGAGGGGATGTTAAAATTTAACTTGGAAATGACTATTGAATTGTATCAAATTACTTAACTAGGTATTTTTGTGAGGTCGCATGATGATTCTTTATAATGTTATTATTATTTTTTCTTCTTTATTGTATTATAGTTTTTATTTACAGGGTGCAGATTATTGTTTTGGTAATGTCTAAGTGCGCTTATATCTGCAATTTTTTTAATATTCATGGGAGAATTACTCTTTTATGATTTTTATTGCTTTGAGACATGTTATATTGTGTTTTTATGTGTATTTGTTTCATTGGCTTCGCTGTATCTGCTTCATACCTAATTGATGGAGATGAGGCTAGGTCGTATAGCATTGTGTAGAATGATTCACTCAAGTGGGTATTTGCCACCATTATGCATATTCCTCTGGTTTTAATAATCCACATAATATAATTACCCACATTTGTTTTTCATATATATCTCACATAAAATATTTTCTGTTGCACAGAGTGTGACTGCTTTTCTCAAATGGCCAGAGCAAGCACAAGTACCTCTTAGTTGAGGATGATGAGTGTCATGTTGACTTATTTATTATTATATGCTTCATCTCTATCTAACTATCTTGACATAATTTGTGAATGGTTGCATGAACGTACATATACATACAGCTCACATACCTACTTTTAATACTTTTCCTATTTATTGGTGGTTAAGGACATTGAGTTATAGTATTATCATTGTTTACTATTTATCTATTATTTTTATATATATATATATATACATATATTATTATTATTATTATTTTTTTTATTATTATTTATTTTTTAGGTTTATATAATTTCTTTTTATATTTATATTATTTCATTTATTTTGTACAAGCTATGTCTGTGCTCGATACATCTATTGACTCCTTCTACTCCTTACCATCCCCCTCCTCTTCTCCTCCACCCTATGCTCTTTTAGACAACTCCAATTACTTTGATGCCATTAATTCTTCTGGTGACTCGTCTCTTTTGAATCTTTCTGATATGCTTCGCCAATCACTTCCACACACGGGTTCTGTCTTCAATGCATGTCATATTAATGCACAAAGCATTCCAGCTCATCACACAGAACTTTTGGACACCTTCTCCAATCTGCCACTTCATGCTCTTCTTGTTAGCGAATCTTGGTTGAAGCCGACACTACCTAGTTCTCTCTTTCCATTACCTGGTTTCAAATTAATTCGTCATGATAGAATTTCACGTGTTGGTGGTGGTGTGGCGATATACTTGCGTGAAGATCTTAAGTACAAAATTGTAGGTTCATCAGATGGCGCTGCTATTCGGGATGCTGAGTTTTTGTTTCTGGAGGTTGGCATTGGGGGGTCTAAGGCTTTGCTTGGTGTGGCGTATTGTCCTCCTAATAGTGATTATTTTGCTAAGTTGGAGTCGTGCCTTGAGTCGCTCGTCCCAAACTATTGCAGGATTTTGTTGATGGGTGACTTGAATACTTGCCTGTTGAAGAATGACAGTCGTTCTCATAGGCTCAAAACTTTACTAAACTCGCTGAACTTGCATGTACTCCCATTATCTCCGACTCATAACACAGAAACATCACATACTCTGCTGGACCTCATTATCACCTCTTCAACAGATTTCGTCAGATCATTTGGTCAGCACACTGCGTCGGGTTTCTCAAATCACGATTTAATTTATGTATCTTTAAAATTGAAAGCACCAAAATTACAAAAGAAAAAACATTCATTTAGAAATTTCCGAAGAATTAATACTGAACGTCTCAATGAGGATGCTGGAAACATTAATTGGAGTGATGTGTATCAGTCGGAGGATGTGGACATAAAATTGAGCACTTTCAATAGTCATATTATTGAGCTTTTTGAGAGGCATGCACCTTTAGTAACTGTCACTATGAAGCACCCACCATCTCCCTGGCTCTCGTCTGACATTCGTAAGGTCATGGCAAGGCGCGACAGGGCAAAGTCTAAATTCAAACAACATCGTTCTTCTCATTACTGGGAGAAGTATAAGCTTCTTAGAAATATGTGTTCAGGATTGTGCAGAGCCGCAAAAAAGAACTATTTTGAAACCGTTTTATCCAATGCAACTACAAACGAATCATGGAAGTTTCTACGACAACAGGGCATTGTTTCAAATGGTAAAACTTGCACCAATTGCCACATCGATCTTAATATAATGAACAACCACTTTGCCTCTAAACCGGTAGACATAGATCCCGTTTTAAAAGATGCCACACTTAACTCTATGGCCATGAATCAGGTTCCTAACTTCGAGACTTTTAAGTTTTCCCCGGTATCACTAAGTGACGTCCGCAAACTGATATTGTCGATCAAAACATCTGCGGTTGGTAGTGACGGTATCAGTAGAAGAATACTTACACTTATCTTGGATCATATTTTGCCAGTCATTACTCATTTAATTAATCACTCGCTTTCAGTAGGCTGTTACCCTACTCAGTGGAAGGCTGCTCATGTTATTCCTCTTCCTAAGGTAAGCACTCCGGGTACTGTCAAGGATTTTAGGCCTATATCAATTCTCCCAACATTATCCAAAGTTGCGGAAAAGGTGGTTCATGCTCAATTAACAGATTTTCTCAATGCACACAAACTGTTGGATCCACTCCAATCGGGATTTAAGAAAGGGCATAGCACTACTTCCGCTCTGTTAAAAGTTACCGAGGATGTTAGATTGGCGATGGAGAATGGTCAACTTTCCTTTTTAGTTTTATTGGACTTCAGTAGCGCTTTCAATAGTGTTGACTTCGATCTGCTCTTGGCCAGACTAAAGTCTTTTAACATTTCTGGATTACCTCTCCAGTGGTTTCAATCATATCTCACTCATCGCTCTCAAAAAGTTGTTACATCGGAGGGTGTTTCTGACTGGGTAGGTCTTGAAGCGGGGGTTCCTCAAGGAGGTATTTTATCTCCTTTACTTTTTTCTATTTTTATCGCTTCAATGACTCGTGATCTTTCGTGTTCATACCATGTATATGCCGACGACTTACAGTTATATTCTCATTTTAAAACCGATTGTGTTTTCTCAGCTGTAAACTCTATGAACCAGAACTTAGATCGCATTGGGCGTTGGTGTGAGCACAACGGTCTACTCATAAATCCAACTAAGTCGCAAGCAATTTTATTAGGTAGCTCAAGGCTTTTATCCCGGGTGGATACTTCCACTATTCCATTGTTACTGTTAAACAAGTCTTCTATTGAACTTGTCGATCATGTGAAGGACTTGGGTATCTATTTGGACTCAAGGCTGTCGTGGTGGAAGCAGGTGAGTGAAGTGAGCCGTAAGGTTTTCGGTACATTGCACTCTCTCAAACGATTTCAAAACTTTCTCTCTACCAAAACCAAAACCCTGCTGGTGCAATCGCTCATCCTTCCCATGCTCGACTATGCTGATATATGTTATTTGGATCTCACTGTTGAGTTGCTAAACAAATTGGAACGTCTTCAGAATGTGTGCATCAGATATATTTTCAATTTGCGCAAATATGATCACATATCATCTTACAGACACCAGTTAAATTGGAAAACTATTGGTCAGAGAAGAGACATACACATCCTCTGTTTCCTATTTAAGGTATTATCAGATCCTAACTATCCGGTATATCTCAGAGACAGATTCCAATTTGCCGCAGAGCATGGACTTCCACTCAGATCTGGGAATAATAGGCTGCTTTTAATTCCTTCACATCATTCCGATTATTATTCTTCATCTTTCAGCATTCACGGCGCTAGACTCTGGAACCAGCTTCCTCCAACAATTCGTACCAGCTCATCGTTTTCTTCTTTTAAAAATAGATTAGTCTCTAGATGATATTTTATGTAACTTGTTGACACTTGATAAAGAGCTCTTTCCCCCCCCCCCTCCCCCCTCTCCCTTGTCCTCACCAGGAGTGCAAAGATATCAATTTTTTGCACATGTATCACATACGTTTAATTTGTTTTTATTATAGTATTTTATTTTATCTTATGTATGTATTATTATTATTTATTGTATGCATGTATTATTTATGTATATGTATAAATTATTTATTTTTTATATTTAAAACTTTTTCTCTTTGGGTTCCTGTATTTATTTTTTTATTTTTTTTTTTTTTTTTTTTTTTTTTTTACTATTTTTATTATTAGGTAGGCATAGACCTATTTTTTATTTTATTTTTATTTTTTATGTTAATGTTTTAGGGTTGACTGGAAGACGTTGCCTAGCAACAAGTCCGCCTTTTGGCCTAATTTTGTTGATTGTCACGTTTTGTAATTTTGTTGTTTATGTATTTGTGTAAAATTATGGTCAATAAAGATTTATTTATTTATTTATTATTTATTTATTACTTAGTATTCATTAAGAGAAAATTTCGATACATTGAAGATTCTCCCTCCCCTGATACACCGATATCTCAGAAGTTTTTGTTTTTTATACACTATTTTTTATACTTAAATTTTGATATGCTAAATAAATAGTACACAAAACAAAAATTCTGATACACAAAATGTTCATCAATGTCTTACATAGTTTTGTTTTAGTTTCTTTCCCAGTAGCTGGAACATACTTGTGTATGGTGTGATCAAATATACTGACATAGAACAGGCACTGCTGCTCAGCATCCCAGTGGGGACCTTCTCCTAGCAATACTGGCTTAGTTACTTGCTCTACCTTCACACTCATCTGTGGACATACAATAAATGTAATGTTATCCTACAGAACAATAAATTATACAGCACCTTTAAGGTGCTTTTATACAAGAATCATCACACTGTTTACATTAAAAACTTTCAGAGGGGTATCTTAGCTCTAACAAAAATTTCGCAATACTTATCACCCAAGTACTTGACTCTCATATTTGCGATCCGGTTTATAAGAGCTTCTGCTCTCATCGTCAGGTAATTGTAAATTTTAATTTATTATTATAATGCATAATTCTGTGAGGTATCTGGTAAAAATTGTTCTTCCATTCTTTTCTGTTAGTTTTCGAGTGTTCTGTAAGAGACAGGTATTGGTAAAACATGTATTTAGACATTTAAAATCTTCAGTTCAGCGATGAAGTATGCCACCTATCCTGAATGTTTTAATTTTTATTGACATGGAGTGGACGACATAAATTTCTGCTATGTGCAGTTGATCCACTGGCTACCCCACTAGTGGGAAATGCCGTGATGGTATGTATGAATGAATATTATAATGAATCTCCGTTGAAAGCCGTTGGTTAAGAATTTGAATATATTTGTATCTACCATTATGGCATATCTGTCGGTAGACTAACTAAAGATATAAGTATTTTTATTTAAATTCAACAGTAAACATCAACAACATGAAAACAATGAACTCTATAGTTGTTCTGTTGTTTAATTTAATACACCAGCACAAAAAAATAAAAGCTATATGCGTACACTTCTTAAAGTTCTAAATACTCGAGTCTTCTTTGAAAATGTTATAAATTCTCTTTCACAAAGTACCGTCAGTCTATAACACTGACTATATCACACTATTTTTTGTTCACTGGGCTCCTGCCTGCCAGGAAAATCCTCTTTTATAATATTAAGCTCTTGTGACAATGATTTTCCAATGTTGCAATACACACAATAAGTTAAACTTTTATAAAAAGTCTGTTAACACTTTTCTGATGTTTTTACAAAATGAATTTAGCCAACATTATTTATTCCCCATTTATATTAATCAAATAATTATATTATTCTCTTTCCATTATGTAGATACTTTAAATCAAACACTATAACTCAAATATATTGAAAAAATTTGAAACCGAATACAGCTCTAGTCCAACATACCTCCTCGAGAGGTGTTTCTTGTTTATAAACTAATTTAAGTAATCTCACTACAAATAACTAAACATCAATACAAAATAGATACAAGAAATAACCTGACAATAAACACCTGTAAAAACAAAAACAATTTAAACACAGCAGATAGAATATTGTTATTAAAATTTAATGAATAGTTACAACCTGATATTGAACAATAAAACACTTGTAATAAACAATTCTTATTCCACTGCATAATTCTGAAGATAAATTATAATAACAAATTAGTATAGGAAACTGTATCACAATGAATCTTCATATTGAAAATTACGTACCCGCACAGGTGGAAATAAATATAAAAACATGATGATGTGAATATTTCTGACTGGCATGTTTTTTACAAGGAATATGTATCAAGTTATGTTACTTAATAAAACTATGAATGTTTTGCGCAAATATCACAAGTAATATGAGGCAAATAAAATGTATTAATGTTATGAAAGGTCGTAAAAAGTTTTTTTTATATTATCAGTTAACATCATAAAATAATATCTTTGATTCAATTGTTTGTAAAATCATTCACCTGAAATTTTTATAGTATTTATAAATGTTGTTTACAAAAATACCAAAAAAGAATTTAACCAAACTTTGTATGATTAACATTAAGATGTATAGTAGTTTTTTAATGTTTTATAGCTACCAGTTCATTATTGAAAACTACATTAATTTCTGTAATACTGATGTTTACTTTATGTCTTTAATATACTTTGTATTATTATAAATCATATAAAGAATAACTTACATGTAACTAACTAGACGTAACCAGTATATTAAAAGTCGCATTGTGAAAAATTGTGTATAGGAAATAATAAACAGTCTTAAAATGGAAATGATGGAAAGTTACAAAAATATTATATTACATGAAAGTAATAAAATAAATAATATTATGCGGATCAAAATTAACTGAAAATGATTTATTTTTAAAAATAACTATGATAAAAACATGTTATGTTGTAATTATACTATTTTTATCACACTAATTTATTAATTTTATGCTGTTTTAATCAAAATCGTGCAAGTAAAACAATAATAACAACAATGAATTTATTGTTTATATAATTGTTCCATAATAACAATTATTAAATAATCAGTGGTGTAAAGTGTATAGAGAGACTTATATAAAGTCACTAACAACATGGGAGAAATAAATTAGTATAATCTGTGAGTTACAATCAACTGATGTTACATAACATGCAGGTATAAAATATATAATATGTTGAGGGGAATATACGACACAAATAAATATAATAAGATAATATTATAATGTATAATAAAATAATAAACTCACCTTCACGGAGATATTAACTGTACTGTAAGATAACTAACACCCACAAGTAGATACAACAAATAATACTGTATAAAAGAGTTCAGATACAGGAAATGAACAATTTATGAAAAGGAATAGTGGAATATTATATTATTTGAGAGTTGTTGATAGTGTAATGTAATGTGTTATGTGATGAAGTGTTGTGGTCAAATAATAATAAGCATGTGAGTTGTTTCAGTATATATCTGGCATATTTATTGAATTGTTTTTATCACAATAAAGCTATCTGCACTCCAGAAGGGTGTTTCTATATAAAATTATCCTAAGTGTTCTCAATTACACTCTGATAACACAATATAATAATGTTAATTGCCACCTCCTATCATAACATGCAACTTATTATAAATATTTTATATTATCTATTGTGATATGATAATTCATCAATACATCCGTACATCTATACCCATACATACAATCAATCATATTAAGATATTTTTAATATATCTGCACAACTTTTTAATAATTTCAATAATTGGATAGGTTACTTTTATTTTTGGGTTATATCATTTCTGCGATGCACATACTCGCCAATTACACAATATCATTAATATGTATCACCTTATTTAATAATTTTGTAATTGCTTTTGCTTTATATTGTGCAATAAAGTTTATTATTATTAATATTGATGAAGATTTCCCACCATTAACCATCGAGATTAATAAAAAGTTGTTCACATACATAGTTTCCCACAAAATATTTATTCAATGGAGAAACATGGCATGAGACTTTTATTGCTACCGTGAGTGGACTTAAGGTGGTAAGATTTTGTCTCAATGCACATTTACTCACCTTGAATAATACAAAAGCAAAGTATATACCATTCTCACTGACAATCGTGTCTCAACCTGGGGCTGTAGACAAACTACAGTAGAAGTCATTGCATCAATAAAATATCTTGGTGTAATTGTTGATCGGTATCTATGGTGGGGAAAATACTTTCAAAGCCTAGCTAAGAGGCTTAAAAACTTTTACATATATTTAGAACTTGAAGAAATATATTGGACTATGAAAAATGATTATGATTATGGACTATCAAAAATGATTGCAAAAATACTTTCAAAGCCTAGCTAAGAGGTTTAAAAACTTTTAAACATATTTTTTTAAGGCACAAAGAGGAAGACATATGTCTGCTGGTTATTCCACATGAAGAACTTTTCACAACCTTTTTTTGAAAGATTTATCCACCTGTATATGATCTAGGGTATATATAATGAGTTACAATCCACTGGATTGGTCTGCAACGAGTTTGGTTTTTTTTCTCAATTCGTCTCTATTCTCAGCCAGTCTTTTTAGCCCTACGTATGAGCCACAGTTCATGTCTCTCTTCAGTTGGTCCATATATGCTTCTCTTGGTCGGCCTCTGCCATTTGTCCCCTCGGTCTTACCCTCTGCGATGGCGATGAGTAGTCCTGGATGCCTGATGTTGTGGCCAATCCAGTTAGCTCGTTGTTGGCTGATTCTCTTAAGGAGTTGCCTTTTTTCGCCTACCCTGGTTAATACTTCTTCATTTTCGACGTGCTCCGACCAATGGATCTTGAGCATGCATCTGTAGCACCACATCTCAAAGGCCGCCAACCGTCCGCTTTCACTCTTGCTGATGGTCCATGTCTCACAACCATAAAGCAGAATGCTCCATACAAAGGCTTTAGTAAGGTTCTTCCTTACGCTTAAGTCAATATTTGGGGATTCCAATATCTTTGATTTTTTGTTAAAGGCAATCCTTGCCTGGTTTATTCTGCTTACAATTTCCGATTTGGAGCGTCCATCCTGGTTTATTCTGCTGCCCAGGCATACAAATTCACTTACTTGTTTGATGCTCACTCCATTTATGGCAATGTTCGCAGTCGCTTCCTCTCTTCCAACGACCATACATTTTGTTTTTTCTTTATTTATTTTCATGTTGTACTTTGACAACAGAATACTTTCCATTTTTCCTAAGGCTTCGTTCAGCTCCCTCTCGGAGTCTGCGAGCAGTGCTATGTCGTCAGCATATCTGATCATGTCGACCTTTTTCCCATTTATTTTTACTCCTGTCCTGATCTAGGGTAAATAGTTCATATACATGTTATATCATTGCACCTGACATTGTGTAGTACCTACCTATGCATAACACATCATAAGAACATGATAAGTAGCAGGAATGAACTTGAAGTACACAATACTCCTTATCAAATATTATTATGATTATTATACATACATACTTGTGATAGCTGCTCAACATAATATCAGTTTTTTTTGGAGTAGATATCTCATCACTTTCTAGTTACCACGCGTTGGTCAGATGCCATCCATTATTATTATTATATTTTAATAGATAAATACAGAGCTGTGCACAGTTAATTAAAAATAATCCTAGTTCTTCGTTCACTGGTTAACGAAAAAAATAACTTTATTAATCGTAAATTCAAAACTTATAGTTAACCCATTACAGCCAATATTCTCAAAAATTTTGCAGTTTCCGTTATATCCAGTGTACGTTGAATGGATTCAAAAAACATTATGACAGCGGGAAAAGAGGAGTTAGAAATTTGAGATTCTGTTTTAATTCAATGGGTTGATTTGAGATGGCATTTTATTCAATACACAGTTGCATTCAAAATAATTTTGTTATAGAGGATGACAAAATTTTTAAAATGTAACAGACTTAATTTGAGGAAGTTTTTTAGAATGGATAATATTAACAATTTTTGAAAATAACTGTTTTTCACTTTGTTAATTGACACTTAAAGGATTAACGAGTTAATGACAAGCTTTGTCCGGGTTTTATCATCAATATTTCACAATACATAGCGGCTATAATTATAAGTGTCATTCCACTCTATTCCTATCATTGAAATTAAACAGGCTATTAATCATACTACAGATAAAAATTATCAAATAATATTATTCCAATAAATAATAATCAATCAAAAATGTGAATTTATTTCTAAATTTGTTTCATGTATTCAAAACAGATTTAAAATTATCTATTTTTGTCTTTGATTTCATAAAAAAATATGCTAAAATAACATTATTAAATTAACCTAACCTGGTATGATACAGTCTCAAATTTTCAATTGTGAGACCCGGGTTCGATTTCACACGCTGCCGATCTACTCCACCTTCATGACACAATCACACTACTTACTGTAAGGGTGTCTGAGTGTATTTGGTTACTTTCTAATCCAAATTTATCTATTTGAAAATAACATTATTAAATTAACCTAACCTGGTATGATAAAGTCTCAGATTTTCAATTGTGAGACCCGGGTTCGATTCCACACGCTGCCGATCTACTCCACCTTCATGACACAATCACACTACTTACTGTAAGGGTGTCTGAGTGTATTTGGTTACTTTCTAATCCAAATTTATCTATTTGAAAATAACATTATTAAATTAACCTAACCTGGTATGATACAGTCTCAGATTTTCAATTGTGAGACCCGGGTTCGATTCCACACGCTGCCGATCTACTCCACCTTCATGACACAATCACACTACTTACTGTAAGGGTGTCTGAGTGTATTTGGTTACTTTCTAATCCAAATTTATCTATTTGAAAATAACATTATTAAATTAACCTAACCTGGTATGATACAGTCTCAGATTTTCAATTGTGAGACCCGGGTTCGATTCCACACGCTGCCGATCTACTCCACCTTCATGACACAATCACACTACTTACTGTAAGGGTGTCTGAGTGTATTTGGTTACTTTCTAATCCAAATTTATCTATTTGAAAAAAACTGATGTGTTGTTTAGCAATAAAATAATATATTAGAATTTATCTTAATAGCTTATGCGTAAAAGTATGTTATTTTATCAAACTCCATACTTGATAAGATATACTATATAGATATTCTTTCTATTGGTGAGTAAACAGTAGAATTTCATATTGAATTAAAACAATAATACACATTTTTAGTCTACTACGATAATATTACATGAGATACTAAGGTTGATTCACACATAATATATTTAAAACAACCTTTTTTTATTTTATTAAATTTCACACTCTCACTTCTGAAAGTGTTCATTATTGAGTTACAAATTATTCTCAAAACCAAGGCCACTCAGCAAAAAAGAAGAAAACATTTCTACTGTTAGTGCTGGCTGTGAAAGCCCTAAATCATATATAACTAAATTTGTTTCCAATTAGGTATTTTATTATTTATTTTATTTATTCAGTAAGGAATAAAGATTACTCTTTTATAGGTATTATAATGCAATTCTTTTTGCCCAACTTATTTTGCACCTCAATTAATTAATCAAACAACATATGAAATTTAGAAACATTAATCTTGAAGATTGAGTAAGTGTCTTAGAAGGATTTTGGATATCAAATGGTATGAACATGTCACAAATGATGCTGTGCGCCAGTGCACCCGGCAGAGACCTGTAATCTCCATAATACAGGAGAGACGATGGTCCTGGCTGGGACATGTTCTGAGAATGCCCAATGATAGTTGGCCAAAAAGAGCGCTGTTCTTCCGTCCGCAAGGGTTCCGTCGGCCCGGGCGTCCCTCTTTCACAATACACCGTTCCTATGAAAACAACATCAGAGTGCAAGGAATCTCGTGGAAAGAGGTGACGAAATTGGCGCAGAGACGCTTTGAATGAACGAGGCTGGTTTCTGCCCTGTGCTCCCGAGAGGAGTGTTGAGGGCGATGAAAAATTTGAAGATACAGACCCATAAATAAAAATATTAAAATAGAATAGAAAAATAGTGAATGTGACTTATAAATTAGATTTTTTTATGAAATTAAAGTAAGAAAAAGATGAATTTATTTATTTAAAAATGTAAAAACAATCTTTCATAATATGGAGTTTAACTCTACAATCACAGAACATTTTGTAATTATCTTCTTTTTGCTTCACTTTAACGTTCGTCCAGAGAATATAGAAAGGAAACAGAAGATTTATAATGATACAGCATAGGTATTTCTATTTTCCTATTTTCATTTCTATGATTTCCAGTCCTTTTCCAAATACGCATACTCGTATCTGATCCCTGAAATTAAATTCAATGCAACTAGTAAGGTGACCTAAAAGTGTATTAAGTGAATTTAGATTTCGAATAAAACTTAATGTTTACTAACCAATAATCATGAGAGTAAAAAACACATATGAGTAGAGTATGCAAATAAATAATTATTTTTTCTATTTAAAGAGCTCTTTACACAGCAGAAATGTTATTACAGAGCAAAGTATAGAAATCAAATATTTCAGTTTGATATTTTCATGCTTTTGACCAACTCTTAATATTTTGAATGTAAATATTTTATTTTATTCCAATGCATTCAAATAAAAATATTTAGATATCATTTATCTCCTGGAATATCACTTTTCAAAGTATTTTTTAAATGTGATAATTTGAAGCAGATTGATTTTAATGATTGATATTATTGTCGGACATATTGATAAGCATTCTTACCTATTATTATCCATCAAATGTATGCCTTGAATATCAGGTACACAAGAACAGTACTGAGCAATAAAATCACATGAAATTGAATCAGTAAAAGACCATCTGATTGCAGTAACACGTTGATCTATAGATGCCATCACAATTACATTGTTTTCACAAAACACAACTCCGGTAATTTGACTACAGTGATATGTATCACAGCTCCAATAACATAGATTTTTTACATCTAAGCCTTCAATAGTTTCAGTGAATTGAAGAACATTTACATGGAAACAATTGTCATCTCCACCGCTGGCCAAGATAACTTTGTTTTCATCCATTATTTTCAAATCAAATGCATTGACACCAGCTTTATGAATTCTTTTACTAAATATAGGCTTAAAAGATGATTGTCTCACTGATACAGTAATGTAATGAGTGAAATCCCAAAATGCAATAGTTCCATCAACCGATAAAGACACTCCAATTATTGCATTAACTATGCGAAAACTATACACATTCAAAATGCATTTCTTGTGATAATCTATGGACACATCCAGAATAATGTCACATTTGTCATTATCATAATAAATAATCTTGTAAATTCTCAGTAAGCCATCAGAACAACCAGTTAACAAAATATCAACAAGCTCAATATCTGTTCTATAACTCTCAATACAATTTATACTCATAAATCTCATTTCTACACTCCCATCAGTTTGTACTCTGGACCAACTACTATCTTTTTGTTTTCTCTCTAAATCTGTTCCCTTTAGTAAATGTGTTGCAAGATCGTAACAATTGATATTGTTGGAGTCTTTGACAAATTGTATTTTTGTTACAGAGAGTTGAGCTCTACCACCTCCTGTATAGAGGAAGTGTTCCTGTGCAGTATCATCTTTGTCTGTATGTTTCACTAGACACAAGCATCTTATGCTTGATAAATGATTAGAAATATTTGCAACATTTGTAATGTTATCCACTTTATACAAAGATATATTTATGATTGTATCTTCCCCTACTGTGATACAATAATACACATCCACTTTAGCCTTTAAGAAAACAGGAATCATTTTGCAACAGTTTATTTCCTTTGAATGAAAACAATCAGATATTCTCTTAAGTGCGGCATTGTTATATTTTGTATCAACTACAATTACTTTAGAATTTTTTATATAAACGAACCTTAAAATATTTTCACTAACACTATCACCGAACTGGAGCCAGCTTTTCATTAAATCCCAGGATCTATGTCCGCCACCACAATTAATATCCACAATTTGACTGCAATATTTAGTATCCCATACAATAAGATTTGTTTCTTTGAAACCGCATATTATATTTCTATCTCTGTCCACAAACTTTTCAATCCACTCAAATGGAACTTTAATATTATACATATGGGAGAGCCTAACATCTCCCTCATAAGAGTGTAGCATCATTATTTTAATCAAACCATTTCGTCCAGCAGTAATAATTTTGTTTTCATGAAACTCTATCATATTGATACCAATACTTCCATGTAATTTGTTGATACTTTGTATAGTATTGGGATTTCCCTTCTTAAAAATGTGAAGTGCTCCACATCTGCTTCCTACAATTAAAATTTGTTTATGATGAGGATCTAGAGCGGCAGCAGTTAACCATTTTTGTTTACTTTTTGGTAGCTGGAATGACATAACTTGCACACACAAATTCATTCCTTGTGGTCCCCAGACAGTGACCGTACCAGATTCATCACAAACAACCAGATGCCTGTCATACACCCAATGTACTGAGAATATCTTCCCTTGAGTTACGAGATCTTGACTCATGTACAGAGATAGTGTTGCATCATTTTTGCAAGACTCAATGAAAACATTTAAATATCCTCCCATACTAGCTACAGCAACAAATTGTTTGCAAACTGATACACAAAGATACGACTTATCTGTTGATATCTTATGCACTTCATTCCATGTGTCATATTGAGAATTAAAATACAAGACACTTCCGTCTTCGGTAACACAAACAATATTTCCTCTGGCGGTTAAGACAATTCTCTTTGCAGATAATTTTTCATTATGAAACGATAATGTTCTTATTGTTTCATTCTCTCCGGTCACTAGAGGTAATATTGTTATTCCAGAATCACCTCCTCCAATGGCAATCATTTTATTTTGAGAACTACAATCTACACACCACAGCACTCCACTGGGACACACTTTCCTCTTGTTAATCAGTTCGCCTTTCAGGTTCCACGTGCAGAGGATAGTGTCCTCTCCTATAGAGATAATATAATCATCTACACACTGATGCTGCATCACACGAGCTGTGTGACCAAAGAGAGTGACCTTTAAATGAATATGACACTTCTGCCAATACTGAATGTTCTTTACATCCTTTTCATCTCCTATAACATCCCATACTCTAACAGATCTATCATCAGAAGTAGATATGATTATGTTTTTCTCTTCATTGTAAGACACCGAGAATATCACTCCCTGAAATACATAAATATCATTGGTATACAAGAAGTATTTTAATTTAATATTATCATTTTTTTATAATTCTAAGAATTTTTAAATTGATACTATGTAATTATAAAAATGGATGTGGATGTTGGATCCTAGTTGTTGTAAAGTGCCCTTGAAGTGATATTATCACAATAGGACGTGATATAAATTGTCATATTATTATTATTACTACATAAAACTAGTATAAAGAAGTATACAATGTAATGTTATTGTGAAAGTGGTTATAAAAGTAAATTAATGAAGACTATTAGTGTATTTTAATATATTTTTTAAGAGATAAATCTGGTTTAAAATAAACAAAAATACACCCCAAACACCCTCACAGTAAGTAATATGCTTGTGGGTTATAAAGGTAGTGTAAGTCGGCAGCAGGAGGAATTGATCCCGAGATCTTTCAATTGAAAATTCAAGACTATGAGCAGGCTATCGACCATCTCTTCATATATATATTCTTCCTATGGTTGCTCACAACTTGACATCTAAACTAAATTCCACAGCTACTGAATTACATCATCCATAATAGTGATGTAACGAATATTCGTATTCGCATTCGCAAATATTATTTTGGTAATAAAGTATCACATATACGGTAAAAGTACCAGATACTTACCCGGTACATTGTAGAAAAAGGTACTGCAAGAAAATATTCTTTAAGAAAACCAAGAAGTTTTGAAATATTTTAAATTCCTATACCATTTTGAAATTTCGGTGACGGGGGGGTAGAAATTTTAATGATTGAGCAATATTGTAGAAATCTAAGCAAGTCAATATTCGCTATTCGCATTCGCGAATATCGGCAACAAATATTCGCATTCGCGAATATCCAAAATCACACATTCGTTACATCACTAATCCATAAGAGAATGTCCTAAAGTTCTCCTTGGAATGCATATATGGGACACTTACAAGATGGTTGATAGTTTGTTTCATTCTATATGTGAACCCTGGTGAGTCCACCCATCCTCATTTGTGTATGTTAGAAGCAGTAAGCCTACATCACATCTTATGCGATTTATTCTATATTTTCCTGGGAAGTGTAAACCCAGAAAGTTCTTCTGTCAGATACGGTGCCAAATTTTGGTTTCTTATAACGATAGTGTCTAAATTCCCCTCCTTCTATCTTCAACACTATGGTCCTAGATTTTTCAAATGCTGGGCATTATACACCTCTCCAAAGTAAATAGTTTTGCCATCCAGAGTCTGGATTTAGGCCCCGCATGTTTAAAAAATTCTGGAAAGATGCCATCTTTGCCTGCTACTTCTCAGATTTAGTGGATTTGAGGGCAGAGTCTAATTCATACATAGACACTGGTGTCATTTGTTTGAGATAATATTTACAAAGACAGTCTTTTAGTTTATTGGCCCAGTTCATTTTGTTTTTCTTTTTTTCATTTTATTAAAGTAATTTAGTCCACAAAAAAAGTTTGGTACTCTCTAGGTATAAAAAGTTTTTTTGGCTTTCATAATTTATTTCTTAAACCTTTCAAAGTATTTAGTTTCAGGTGGCATGATGGGAATGACTTTGTGGATATATTCGCCAGTCTGCATAATGTATCATTCGTCACTATCACTTGTGGTAGATATTAAAATACCAAATCTTAAAATAACAGGGTAGAGTTGGCTGTTAAGAAAACTTTTTTAAAAAAAATATGTATCTGGGTTTTTGTTATAAACCCGAATACAACCTTATACACCTTTCATAGTAAGCTTAAAGCTTGTGTCGTGAAAGGGGAGTTTATGTTCAGCACGTGGGATCGAACCGTGAACCTCATGTGCATGAGCCCGAGATTCTACCTCTAGGCTACCGACGAATTCAAACAATTAAGTATTTTATGTACTAGTTGTTTATTGAGTGCCCCCACATGATATGGTGATTATTAAAGTTACCAGTATGGATGTCGATGGATGCAGGTGTACTACTAAGACAGAAGTTGGCCGTGTGTTGGTTTGTAGGTACCTACTAGAAATATTATGACCTGCATTGTTGTGTAAAACAAAGTAGTCGGACTCCAGTTTATGTCTCACATATGAGGCGACTCCATGTCCAACAGTATTCACTGTACAGAAACTGTCGATCTTCTTCAAGAAACACATCTATATTGTAATTTCATACAGGTCTTGCTAGGTATTCTCTTTTTGCACCTGACACTCCCTCTACATTGATCTGCATTATATATAATGAGTTACAATCCATTGGATTGGTCTGCAACGAGTTTGGTTTTTTTTCTCCATTCGTCTCTATTCTCAGCCAGTCTTTTTAGCCCTACGTATGAGCCACAGTTCATGTCTCTCTTCAGTTGGTCCATATATGCGTCTCTTGGTCGGCCTCTGCCATTTGTCCCCTCGGTCTTACCCTCTGCGATGGCGATGAGTAGTCCTGGGTGCCTGATGTTGTGGCCAATCCAGTTAGCTCGTTGTTGGCTGATTTTCTTAAGGAGTTGCCTTTTTTCACCTACCCTGGTTAATACTTCTTCATTTTCGACGTGCTCCGACCAATGGATCTTAAACATGCGTCTGTAGCACCACATCTCAAAGGCCACCAACCGTCCGCTTTCACTCTTGCTGATGGTCCATGTCTCACAACCATAAAGCAGAATGCTCCATACAAAGGCTTTAGTAAGGTTCTTCCTTACGCTTATGTCAATATTTGGGGATTCCAATATCTTTGATTTTTTGTTAAAGGCAATCCTTGCCTGGTTTATTCTGCTTACAATTTCCGATTTGGAGCGTCCATCCTGGTTTATTCTGCTGCCCAGGCATACAAATTCACTTACTTGTTTGATGCTCACTCCATTTATGGCAATGTTCGCAGTCGCTTCCTCTCTTCCAACGACCATACATTTTGTTTTTTCTTTATTTATTTTCATGTTGTACTTTGACAACAGAATACTTTCCATTTTTCCTAAGGCTTCGTTCAGCTCCATCTCGGAGTTTGCGAGCAGTGCTATGTCGTCAGCATATCTGATCATGTCGACCTTTTTCCCATTTATTTTGACTCCTGTCCAGTTCTTCATTTCTTCTCTCAGCTCGCTGTATATAGCAGTTAAAGAGAGCTGGCGACATTGAGCATCCTTGTCTTACGCCTTGTTCGACCCTTGCTTTTGCGCAGTTCTCTCCGCTTCTGCATTATGGAGATAAAATTGTTGGGGTGACCGGGAAATATATATCATATATTTAGTTCCTGTATTAGTGGTGTTTCTATGGATTTCAAAACTTAGGCTTTACAACATATTGTTATGCAGACGATCGCATTTTCTTTAAATCATGCACCCCGGAATCCAAATCTGCTCTTGAGCAAGAAGTCGTTTCGTGCATAACGGACATTTCATCCTGGATGTCTAACAATATGCTTAAAATCAACCCCACCAAAACTGAATTTCTCTGGATAGCGTCTCCACGAAGACAACATTTCATAAACGCTGACCCTATTCGTGTACAAAACGTGGACATAGTCCCATCTAACTACGTTAAGTTCCTCGGAGCGCATCTTGATAACGCCCTTACGATGGAGAAACACATATTATCTACTGTTAGTAGTGGTTTCTATACTTTAAGGCAGCTCAAGAACATAAGGAAAAATATATCAACCGACGGAGCTAAAACCATAATTAACTCATTCGTCGTATCACGATTGGATTACTGCAATGGCATCCTCGCAAATTTGCCACAATATCAACTCCAGAGGATTCAGTCCGTTTTTAATGCGGCTGCACGTTTCATTTATCAACTGAATCGCTCTTCACACATATCTGCCACCCTTCAATCTCTTCACTGGCTCAGATGTCCGGAGAGAGTCGAATTTAAAGTGTGTTTGACAGTATTTAAGGCACTTCATGCTATGGCCCCAGAATATATCATGGAACTCTGCGGTAGACAGGCGTTAAGTCATAGACAGACAACACTGAGGTCTTGTCAAGATACTACAACTAAATTGGAGGTGACCAGTACTGTATCGAAACCAGTGTACGTGGAACGTGCTTTTGCAATATCTGCACCTGTAGTCTGGAACAGGCTTCCACAAATGATCAGAGAAACGCAGGACATATCTCGTTTCAAGAACCAACTGAAGACTTATCTATTCAAGAAATCTCACAGAATAATCCAGACACAACCTTAGTTAGCAAAGAGCGCCCTTGAGGTAGATTTTTTTCACAAAACGGCGCTTTACAAATCATCCAAATAATAATAATAATACAGGAAACTACTACAGCTGTTTGTCGACAATAGCACAGAAATCACAAAACACTTGCACTGCACAACATGTGCCACAGATACAGAAATTATTATTTGGAAAAGGATGCGTAATATCAGTGCTATCTCGGGTACAGTATGGAGAAGTATTGTTTGAGAAACACTACATCAACCCCTGTCTAAGTTCTTTGACGAACTGCATGATAGGAAATAATTTAAAAAAAATACAAACCTTATGTCTAGCTAATCTATGAAAAACTCTGTCATTGTGAGTGCTCCATATGACAACTTGTGAGAATGCAGTGCCCCCCATTACTAAGATATCACTATCAACTTCCAGAAGTGCACCACAGTACAATATACATTTTTCTTCGCAGCCATAGTTGGTATTTTGGATACAACCAGAAGCAATGTCACAAATCTGAAATTGATTCAAATCCATTATTACCCAAACACATTCACACAGATTAATGATTGACTAATGTAAAAACAGCATGTGTGAGGCTACCACTGAATGTTAAAATAGTCATCTTTGTAATAGCTACTAGTTCTACAAAGATTCCATTATTGTTTCTATTTGGTTTCTTATTGAAAAATCATAAGAAAAAAAATCATTTCAATTATTGAAAAATCAAGAGCTTTTTGTGCAAATAGTTACTATAATAAGTACTATTTTAGACGATACCTTTTGTAATAAACATTAACATGACCATAGAAATACTTGACTTGCAGTGCGGTACATTTTTTCAGAATTTTTGTATTCCAACATCGATGTCCTTCAAGCATTAGCAATGTATTGCCTTACAACCAACATCAGTTTAAAACTGGATGCAAAATTTGATCGGCCGCATGACCAATTTTTTCTTTGAATTTCCTAGAGTATATCTTTGAACATGACATTAAAATTACATTGTGAATAGATACTAAATCTAAATAATATTTATGATTGATATCACACAGCAGTGTTTCAAAGTGTGGATAGCAATATTTTTTTTTTTCATTAATTACTATATGAAAACTATGGATTACAAATTACATACCATTACAACATTGTGTGCAGTCAAGACAGCTAATTGTGTACTGTTCTTAATCCAAATCAAATTAATTATCCAGTCTTTCAGTTTCAAATGTTTACTTAGGTTATCACCTACATTAGGTATACACACATCTTCCTTCATGGTTTGTTGAAAGTGAATATTACAAATCTTTAAATCTTTTCCGCCAAATATTGCAAAATTACTCTGATTATTAGCATCTGGAACTATTTTGTGCACTCTTTGCCCGTGAAAAATATTATTCTTGTAAATCAACCTGTTGTCACAAATGCGATAAATGTAAAGAGCCTGTCCTATTCCTAGAAATAAAATATACATATTATTAGTATTATACCGTGATACGGTAGTATTGACTGTAATGAATTTAAATTGTGAAATTTTTTATATTTAGTGCTATAAAAATATTTATGTGATATAATTCATTATTATAGTGAGTTTGACGTCCCATCTCCACTAGCCAGAGTAAACTTCTTGGTGCATTCTGAAAAATGTAGTCAGAGATTATTTTATTTGGACTCTTCATCGAACAATTCAGGTTTGAGATGCCCTCTGCACAGATTGATGAACACTTACAACAATTCATTTTATAGTGTCGACATGTTCAGCGTGACGCAGCATGGTTTCAAAAGAGCTGCTAGGGAGATCTTGTTTCAGAACTGAGTGTTTCGTCTGCCCCATTCTCGACTCTCCTCTGACTCACACAAAACTATAAATGCTATGTGTGATTGGCGGTGATGTCTTTGTGTATTATATTCTGTTCTTGTTTTTATTTTCATTGACTTGTTTCATGATCGTATTAATGTTAATTAATTTATTGGTGTTTTCTTATGTGTACTTGTTATAACTTTATTTGAGTGACTGGGTTGCTACTCTCTGACCCCCGTAGGCTTTTGGCTTCCCTCGTGGTGTCTGTGAGGACTAATCATCAGCTTTGGGTCTGTGGTCTTAGTGGATACTTGGGAGGTTTCCTGCGTGGTGGGGGTTTGGGAGGGATAGCTCAGGACATAACACATTTATGCCTGTGAAGGGGCACAGCATTGCTCATGACTTTTGCTATCATGTTTATTTTAAGATGTATATGTTGAGCCTGTTGGGGTATGTTTGCAATGAATAAATTTATTTATTATTATATTACAAATTAAGTATACTGCTTCAGAACAGACTTTAGTCTAGCAAGACAGCACAATCCATTTGTTATATTTATTTTAAGAGTAGGTATATTGTTTACATTTAGATTTAAGATAAAGTGATATTTAGTTAATATATTTTTGTAGTTAAGCTTTATATTTCTGGAAAAGAAATAAAATTTATGGTTTACAGTTGCAACTTACCTGCGAGTAAAAATTTTCCTTGAAATAATTTTACAGCAGTTACATCAGTTTTTACCAAACATGAAACTGTTCTCTCAGGATGGTCCATCTTTCATATCAAGTTGTAGAATGAAAAGCGACCAATTATAGTACGAAATGAACCAAGCTTTGTTTATTTTTTTTCACCGAATGCAAAATTTATTCATGCAGAACTATTTAAGCATATCCTACTTTATAAGAAATAAATTTCATAATATTATAACCTATAAAAATATTTATTATACGCCCGTGCTATTCATACGTATAGGAACT